>JAKUCM010001403.1:0-62023 GCA_023374145.1 Lepidium sativum | reverse complement strand
AAGGGCATCATTACAATATAACAACAATAACCAACAACATAGACTCTGGAATGTTTAAACTCATGACTGATGAAATACTCTTTTGTTTGTGTTCCTTCCACATAGTAGAAGTAGAGACTAAGAGATCTTAACTTTTTTGAGCCATCCTAATTTATTCCATAGTCTTGAAAACTTCTCTGTGTCAATCTGACGAAATTCAACCTTAAATCTTAGGCTCCAAGCATTATCAGGCAATCTTACAAGGTTCCTGCAGCCCACAAATCTCAGTTCTTCAAGAGCAGTCAGATAAGAAATGGAGGAAGGTAGCTCTTTAATGGCCGTTCTGCTTAAATCCAAAACCCTTAAGCATTTCATCTTTCTTGACAAGTCTGGAAACTGATCCAGGCTTGTGCAGCCCGACAGATTCAGTGTTTCAAGATGCTTCAACTTGCTGATGCTGGTTGGAAGTTTCTTGAGGTGTCTGCTGTTTTCCAAGTCCAGTTTTTCAAGCAATACAAGGTTCTTAATCGATGATGGGATTTCTTGTATCATAGTCCCACTCATGTACAGCTCTCTCACATTTGGTGAGATCTCAGGGAAATTCTCTAGCTTCGAGCAGCCAGAAAGATTTAGAACTTCAAGAGATTCTAAATCAACCATAGACGGAATACTCTCCAGCTTGGAACAGGCCTTCAGATTCAGATGAACAAGCTTTCTGAGATGGGAGATGGACTGGCTAATGCTCAACAAGCTGTTACAACCTTCAAGATCAATATGCTCTAGATTGGAAGCACTTGAGAGTCTTGGAAGTTTTGTTAACTGGTAGGAATAGCTAAGTCTCATCTTCTTAAGCTTTTCCAGATTCTGCAAAAGATATAAAGTTCAACATCAACAATATTTTAGGATTTATCATTTTTTATTGAATTGGTATTACAGAATTTCTGATTCTTACCTTTTTTCCTTTCCAAAGTTTCTCTGCAGAGCTACTTGGCAAGTTAAACTCTATAAGGTTCCTTGGATCAAAACTCTGCGGCAAGGACTTTAAAGGATAATATTCCCAGTGGAGAAGCCTTAGCTTACTTGGCAAATATTCAAGACCTTGTGGTAGAGATACTCTATGATTTTCCATCACTTTAGAGCAATAAAACTTTAGCAGTCTAAGGTTAAACATCTTCTGGAATATAGTGGGATTTGCATCAAGTTTCAGCTTTGACATGTCTAGAAAAATGCCTTCAATAACTGATGTGCCCTGAAACAAAGAGAAAACAAGTTACCCTTCATAAAAATAATCTAGAAGGCTACATAATAGAGAGAGCAAATATTTTTTTGATGACTTACAGAGTCATTTATGAATACATCTCTGATATCTTCAGTATTCCACAACCTGCTACGATATCCTGGCCTGTCAGCTGATTCTTGGCGAACCATTTCTCGACCAGTTGCCTGGATAAAACTGGGCATATCCAGCATGTTGTGTGATATGGTTAACAGGGATTTCTCAACAAGGCTTTTAAATCCAACATGTGCAGAGAAACCACAATCATCCAGAAACATTGCATCATTGTCTTTCTCCATCCTTCTAAGGAAACATGCAATGTCCAAAAATATACTTCTCTCGTTGTCATCGAGCCCACAAAAGATCCTTTCAAATATATCTGGAATGTACATGGGATATGTTTTCTGAATTTCTTTTAATAAACTATTCCATTCTCTATCAGTACTGCTCAAGAACTGAAGAACCTGGGGGTTTCCATTTGAAAATTTGACCAGATCAAGTGACAGTGTCCTGTAAATCTCAGGAGACATACCAAACTGAAATGTCCCACGATCGAGAAGTAGAAGAGAATTAGGAATATCTAATGGCTTGACCTCATAGACATGATTGAGTTTACATAGTACGAAAACACGTCTATTTCTTGAGGTCATGATTATTCTGCTTCCTGGACCAAAATAGTTTAGCTTCCCCAAAACGATTTCAACATCTTTGTAATCATTTACATCGTCGAGAACAATGAGGACCCTCTTGTGCTGAAGCCGACTCCTCAAGAAACTTGTTTTGATGTCGGATATTCTAATAACATTAGGGTCTACATCTAAAACCTTAGACACAAATTCTTCTCTCACAGCATCATGACCGTGTTCCCCAGCTTCTGTGTGAAGGTCCTTAAGAAAGACAGAAGTCTCATATTGGACAGAGATTCTGCGAAAGATCTCTTCAGCAATGCTTGTCTTTCCTATACCAACTGTACCCCATAGACCTATGCTACGAACATCTAGGGACTCAATGCGTAGAAGTGACAAAATCTCCTCTACTTGCGTACCCATACCAATCATATTCACATTATCACCAGAACATATCGCCTTCAAAACATCTCTGACAATCTCGTCTATAAGTTCAGATTCAGACCTGCGAGATTATAAAAGCATAAAGTATAGTATATTAATGATGAATGCTAAATAGTTAGAGGCCAGTGAAAAGCTACTTCATACTAGCCCTAACCAGGAGCGTCTCCAATTCCGAAGACAAAGACTGTCTACATTCCAGGATGACGTACTTATCTGTCAATGTGTAGCCAGGCATCTGAGTTATTTCCTTCAAAGCAGCCTGCCACCTTTTAGGCTCGTCTTGGAGGAAAATTCTCTCATAACTCTTGAAGTTACTGATTAAATCATATGGTGATAGTCTGTAAAAGATAGGATAAACGACTTGATACTCTGTCTGTTGGTGTTCAAGTATGTGTAACAGGTTTGATGGGACATATGTACTTGTTAATAAAATGATCAGAACTCTACTCTCGGGAACTGCATTGACTTCATCAAATTCTTCGTAGACAGAAATTCCTCTCCGGCAGAGTGCAGCACGAAGATGGCTGATGAAATCATTGTTGCGTATAACCCCTCTTCCGCATCTGATTACAACATCATAATCTTTTAGAGGCGGAAAATGGACACATGTGCTTAGACGCTCAAAGTCATCACTTGCATAAAAAGATGGATCATCTACTAATATGTCCTGAGGCTCTGGAAGGCTAACAGAGTCTTGCAGAATCTTTGAGGACCTTGGTAGATAACTTAGAACTGTCTGCTTCTGGTTCGGATTTAGATCATCGGTAAGAAAATTTGTGTTGTTGAGCGAAGGAAGCTCGGAGATTGGATCTTTCGCTGCTTTGATTAACCAGTCCACAGCTTTGCTCGGCCGATCGTAACCTAACCGATCTTGAAGATGATAAAATTGAATAGTGGTGGTGACTGATAACTGAACCCGTCGGTCACGTGGGCCTTTCGAAGTGCAGACTTTGCTGTGTCGATCTTTACCACCGGAAGCTCGAGAAGCCCTAATTATCCGGGAAGAACTGTGATAAAACTGGCTTAACCAGTTGTTGTTGTTGTCCACCTCGTCTCCATTGTTACTGTTTATAACATCTCCAATCATTTCATCATCTTCGATATACTCTAGTAGGCTCTGAGACGAGCCAATGTTTGACTCGGCGTCTTGCAGATTCTTCGGCGACGAAAGAAGATTTGCCGTAGCGGCCACAGTACCTATAGGTGGCTTGACAACTGTCTGGTGCTGATTCGGATTTACGTCATCTGTCCGAAAATTAGTGTTGTTGAGCGAAGGAAGCTCGGAGATTGCATATTCCGCAGCTTTGATTAACCAGTCCACAACTTTGCTCGGCCGATCGTAACCTAACCGATCTTGAAGATCATAAAATTGAATAGCGGTGGTGGCTGATAACCGAACCCGTCGGTCACGTAGGCCTTTCGAAGTGCAGACTTTGCTGTGTCGATCTTTACCACCGGAAGCTCGAGAAGCCCTAATTATCCGGATAGAACTGTGATGGAACTGGCTTGACCGGTTGTTGTTGTTGCTGCTGTCCACCTCGTCTCCATTGTTACTCTTCATAACATCTCCAATCTATTTCATCCTCTCCGATATACTCTAGTAAGCTCTGAGACTTTGAGGAGCCAAGATTTGCCGTAGCGGCTGGCTCCACAGTACTTAGTAGGCTTGTCAAACGGCCTTGGTACTGTTGGGATTCAAACCCTCGACGTCCGCCTTAAGTAGAGTTGACTGCAACTATATAGAATTCATCGTTTCATACAATTATATTGGGAAAAAAGTCAATCAAACCGTGACCTTACCAAAAGGGTCAAAACAAATTCCGAATTATGGTATCCCAAATTTTAATCTTGTACTATTCGTTGACTGTTTATAAAACCATGAACTTTGTGTTGACTTAGCCGTTTTAACCCGTCGTTAAGTTTCTAAACGGAAAACAGTAACCCTGTTAATCTCTGTTAATAAAACGCCGTTAGTAAAAATTGTGCGATTTAGTCAAAACTGTGCGTTTAAAGTAAAACGAACAAAGCTAATTGGGATCAAAACCCTAACCCTAAATCGATTTGGGGGATTGTCGATTTTGTTTCTTCTATCATCAATTGTCGATTTGGGATTGTCGACAATGCCGCAACGAAAATCACTAGCATCACGGAGTATAGTCCATCTTCCTCCACCTCCACCGAAGTCGAAAACCTTTTCCGCATCCACCGGCAATTTCGAATCACAGGTTCTTGTTGAGTATCGTGAAAGAGACCAGGAAGGAGAGTGTGAGTTCGAAGAAGATGAAGAAGAGGTGGACAAAGAGAACGAAGAATATGTAGAAGAAGATGGAGATCGAGTTGGTGTAGATGAGGAAGTGTGTGACGATTTTGGAGCCCATTTCGCCGAAGCAGAGAATGAAGATAAAGCTGAAAAAGAAGGAAGCGATGGAGATAGTGGAGATGATATCTGAGATGAGGATAAAATTCCAGATCCTCTATCATCGGACGAAGATGAAGAAGATGACTATGACGTCGGTGAGCGGACAGAAGTAGAAGAAGACGGTGTGTTCATAAGGTTAGGGAAAACCTTCAATTCTCCAGAGGATGTTAAAATCGCCCTATTGAGGTACTCACTTAAATCTAAATATGATATCAAGATGTACAAATCGGAATCTAATAAGGTAGGGGCTAAGTGTTCTCGCAAACAATGTCAATGGAGAATGTATTACTCTTATGAGAAGAGGTTGCAGAAGATGCAAGTGAAAGTGTTTGTTGATGAGCATTCGTGTGTTAGGTCAGGGTATAGTAGGTTGTTGAAACAAAAGACCATAGCTTGGTTGTTTGAAGAAAGGCTGAGGAAGAATCCAAAGTTGACGAAGCATGAGATGGCAGCTGAAATTAAGCGGGAGTACAACCTCACAGTGAGTGAAGAGCAGTGTGCAAAAGCAAAGGCTAGGCTTGCAAAAGAAAGAAGAGCTAGTCATGAGGAAGACATGAAGCTTCATCATCCGCAGGAAGCACAAGATTGTCACGTCGTCTTCGGGTAATGACTTGCTCTAACTGCAAAGAAGAAGGGCACAATAAGACATCTTGTAAAAATCAACCACGACAGAGTGAACCAAAGAAGAAAAGAGGACGTCCAAGGAAGTATCAGGTTTGGTACATTTACGATTATGTTTCTGTTTCTATTGAATATGTTTCTGTTCTTACTCAGTTTGTATTTCTGATTGCATTTAGGAAGGACAAGGCACACAAGCTTCTCATGGTCAAGGCACACAAGCTTCTCATAGTCAAGGCATACAAGCTTCTCATGGTCAAGGCACTCAAGCTTCTCAAGGAACACAAGCTTCACAGCAGTCTGTTCCACCTCTACCCATCGAATAGACCGTGTTCTATTCGATGAATTACATTAAGACTTTCAGACTTTAAGACTATGATAGACATAATTTGTTCTGTTTTTCTTTATGTTATTTAACAAATATGTTAGCAAATATGTTAGCAAGACTATGTTGGAAGACTTTAAGGATTGTTAGCAAATATGTTTTGTTTCTTTTATTAGAATGTTTTCTTCAATCTGATTTGAGCAAATGAACAAAGAAGTCAATTGAGCAAATGAACAAAGCAGTGAATTGAGCAAATGAAAAAGAAGTGAATTGAGCAAAGAAGTGAAATGAGCACATCAAGTACATTGTTTTCTTACTACCAAATGACATAAACAACAACAAACTGAATTAGGAATAGACATTCCTCTAGTCTTTACAGACAATAACAACGATTACAAAGCATACGCCCAAAATCAGTGACCACTTAGTCTTCAAGCTCAACTGATTTACAGCAATTTTATTCCTATCCAGCTCAACCTTCAGATTGTCGACTGCAGCTTTTAATTCCTCAATCTCAGAGTTGGAAGTCTGAATTTCATTCTCCATTACTTCTACTTTGGGCACAACATCTTCTACTTCCTCATAAACGGGTTCTTCAACCCATTTGAACAAATGGTCCTAAATAACCATTGTTTAAATTCATGAAAGATAAGCAAACAATAGTACAATTAATCATTGAAATCGTGCCTCTTTTTTACTTATGCAACGGAAGAAAGGCCTTCCGGGATTTTCTTGTGTCTTCGATGTGAAAATTTTAACATCCAATCCACATCCACATTTTGAATGAAAACCACGGTTTCTGGAAACTTCAGAGCGTGAAGACGACTGCGAACTCATTTCCGAAAAGCTTTACAAACCCACAATCGAAAAAGAGCAAAAGAGATGACGAGGGATGAGATGAAAAGGGATGAATCGCGATTAGGGTTTAGATTTGGGTTTTTACAAATCAGTTGAAGGAAAGAGAGGTTGAGCCGTACAACAGATGAAGAAGAAGACCTAAAACGATGCGTTCCAACTAACAGAGCAAAATAACAGAGTTTAACGGGGTTAAATAGACCCATTTAGGAACATAACGGCGGGCTAAAACGATCTAAAAAGAAATAAATTGAGGGTTTATTTGGCAGTCAACGAAAAGACCAAGTTTTATTAGAGAGGTTCTATAGTTCAGAGTTTGTTTTGACCCTTTTGGTAAGGTCACGGTTTGATTGACTTTTTTCCCCAATTATATTTAAATAAATCTCGTGTTTTTAAGATAATTTCAAACTTAGACTTTGGGAATCTAACTTAGAGAATTATTCACTTAGCTAATTTATGAAAACTTTATGAATTAGCTTTTGATAATTTCTATAGTTAATATCTTTTTATGAGTATCTTTTTAAGAAAATTATAACTAATAATTTAATTTATTTCACCAAATAAAAAGTAAAACAAAATATTCAAAACTCGTAGAAAAAAACAAATTCAAGAAACTAAAATCAAAGCAAACATAACTGAAACTGAAAATAAAAATGTCAAATTGTAATATAATTTTTATATATCTAAATTTTGATCTTCAACAATTGATTGGAAAGAAGGTAGTGTTGCATCCTCACCATCATATTCTCCATTTTCCTCTGAATAAAAATATAAAGTAACTAAGTAATTCAGAATTTATGAATGTCATAAACTTAAAACTCATCAAAAGAAGTATTTGTATCATTTTCATAAGCTTCAAAACCTTTTAACCAATTGCGACTGCATATTAGTGCTTGAACGTTTTTTGGGAGAAGACGACTTCTATACTTGTTCAAAACTCGAGCTCCAATACTAAAAGATGATTCTGAAACTACCATTGTAATCAAAATACTAAGAAGATCACAAGTCATAGAAGGCAATACTCCACATCATTGAGAGTTATCTTTCCAATATTTCAAAATATTCAAGCTCTCAAAACTCTGTGTATCTAATGGCAGTTCGTCTAGATAAATTTCCAAAGAAGACTTTCCACTAACAACAACATTAGCTTTTCGAAACGCAAAAAAATCCTATCAATAAAAAGAAATGATTACTTATTAGAATCAATATGTAAGTAACAACATCATTCAAAAAATCAAAACAAAATATAAGAGAATTTTCTTTGAAAAAAATTGTAAGTGGTGTGAGTTTGAAGATGATGTAAATGAAAAGTGAAGACATAAAAAAAACTTACATCATAATTTGTGAAGTTTCCACTTTGATTTTCACCATCATTTCAAATAGTTTCTCGTGTGTCTGAGGGTATTGGTGTCGATTTTGGCTTGTTCTCATATGCTTCAAAAAGAGTTTGAAGTTTCCCACGTAAGTGCTTTAACTTCTCTTCGGCTGAACTTATGTTAAGGTTTTTGAAACAAAATTCAGCAAGCATCATTTTAGCCTTGGATCAAACACAGAAGCCATTGCAAGAATCTCACTATATTCTTCCCAATACTTATCAGACTTTTCTTTCATCGGGATGACCATTTCTCTTATAATCTCATCAGCACTAGTCTCATGCTTTTTCAACTAGCTCTGAATCTTCTAAACTTGCATAAAGTACAAATTCGAGGTCGGATAAGTAGCACCTGAAAAAAGGATAGTGATTTCATCAAACGGTTCCAAAAAGTCACACATCATTCTCCCTCGTACCCATTCCTCGTTTGTGGGAAGAAACTTGTAATTTCTGGAATCAATGGCTTTGAGATTACAAAAAGCAGATTGATACTTTAAAGCCCTATTAAGCACCTTGTACGTAGAATTCCATCGAGTTGGCACATCCATCACCAAACCGGCATTCAATCTTATCCCAACAGTTTCCTCACACTTTGCAAATAAAATCTCTCGAGACTCAGAAGCTTGAACGTATTTGATACTCTCTCAGATTTTATTCACAGAATCCCCAATCACTTTCAGCCCGTCCTGCACAATGAGATTAAGAATATGTGTTGAACACCTGACATGTAAAATTTTTTCCTTGCACAGTAAATCATTTCTCAAAAGTAGCTGTGACTTAACAATGTCTAGCATTGAGTCATTGTTAGTAGCATTGTCTAAAATCACTGTAAAGACTTTCTTATCAGTTCCCAAATCATTCCATATCTCAAGAAGCTTCATCGCTATGTGCATACCTGTATGTGGAGGAGGTAAAGCACACAATGCTAGAATCTTTGTTCTGCAATTCCTAATCATGATCAACATAATGTGTTGTCAAACACATATACCCCTCCTGAGTGATAGCAATGCACAAATCAGAAGTAAAACAAACTCTTCCAGGGAGATTAGCTAATTCTCTCTTTAGCTTATCGGACTCGTTCCCAAAGAAGTTGTAAACATCTGCAGCAGTTGTGTTCCGACTAATAAATTTCACATCAGCATTCAAATACTTCCATACTGATCTAACTCTCTCATACTCAACATAAGAAAATGGAAGATCATGTTAAATAATACACTTAGCAACCATTTCACGGAAAACGATATGATTTATCTTCCTAGCTCTCAATTTTGCTTCTGCATTCATCACCATTTGACCAACATCACCATCCTTAGGCTTACTCTTGCATTTCTGAATATGAAGTCTATAGCAATCCGTACCATTTTTGCGTGAATTATATGCATAGTCACTCTTGCAATGTATACATTGGGCTCTTTGTTCACTTTTTCCCGAACTATCAACCTTAGTAATAAGGATGAAGTCTTCCCACACTGTTGAATATCTTTTCCTCTTCTTTTTCTCTGATGGATTTCCATTACCATCATCATCATCACTAGCAACATCGGGTATATCCACAATTGGAATTTTATCTATGAGCTTTTGAGATGACCCTGCTCCATCGAACCTCTCTCGTTCGCCTTCAACATTTAGTGAATTGATAAGTTTTTGAGATTCTTAATCAACTAATTTCTCCTTATAATGATCTTGTGAATTTTATCAAAATTAACACAATAAACTATTACTGAATAAATAATAGTACAAATAACAAAAATTGTTTACAAATAATTGTGGTAAGCAAATAGGCCTTTACGACCGTTTTTACGACGAACGAGACCTTAATATCAATCATCACTTTCCAAAGAAAAATCGATCAAATCACTAAAAACCAGAGAACAAAACTAAGAGAAGAGAGACAGAGTAAGAGAAGCTAATCGGCAGAACAAGACCTTGTGTAAAACAAGAGAAGCAAAAGACTAAAAACATATATATCATTACATATTTCTTAGTACAGGTTTTTGATCTATTGCTTAATGGAGAAAATAACTTTTGTATCTTTCGTTGTTGTGTCGTCTGTGTCTATGTCTCTTGTGTCGTCTGTGTCTTTGGTATGTGTTGTTGTGTCGTCTCTTATATCCTATCAAAAATAATAATTAGGTCAAGTTGTTACCTATAAACACTCTCTAGATAACAAAGTGTTTTCAAAAATAATTAATTCAAAATTTTCACAATTAGTAAGATATAGATTTACCTTCATTGTTTCAGGATCATTCCATGGTCCTTTATTAGAAGGAAGACATCCTCCGTCGCCAAAACAAGAGCATGAACCTCCGAGAAAATCAAGGAATTGACTAAACAACAGAGAACAAGAGCTGGTAAGTATTGGCATGCCAGAATATCTTTAAAATTCTTGTTGCGATATAAATGGAAACAGATATACCTTAAATCAATGACTTCATGTAACTTGGATATAGAATTGGGTTCTAGCACCTACAACAACAGAAATAAGATAAACTACATGTTGGAATAGTTGACTTAATAGATAACTAGGGTGAAAGCTGTACATGTATCTTTGTTATAGTCTTTGCATCAAGAAACTTCTGAGCAGCAGGCCAAAGCATCTTTTTGAAACTTGTTCCAGCATTTACAATGTACATTCTCTGCAACGTCTGCAATGCAATATGATTTGATGATTTGAAACAGTCTTCATGGATATTGTCACGTCAATGACTGTTCGTAGTATAGTCATATATATTAATTATTCTAGCGATCAATACAAAACCTGTTTTGTTCTTATCAGAAGAATGGCGTAGATGACACTAGGAGAATAAAAAAGAAGAATTTTACACTCACGGGAACAATCAGCTTTTGGCCACCATGAGCTAGCTCTAGTTTCCAAAATGTACCCTACAATACAAGTATAAAACTACCCAATATAAGCAGATTGCATAATAACTAAGATGGCTCTGAAAATTTTACAGGAATAATTTACCTTAATTCCTATTGTATACATCATTCTTACGGTACTGAACTCATAAATCTTCCTTCCACCACCAACCTCAATCTCAAGAGCATTGCTGGAAGATTTATCCAAAGTCAAATGAGAATACTAGATTGGCAACACATGTAAAGACATTTCTAAGAAGATTTTTCATCTTTTCACACGTCATACATTAGGTTGCTCAAAATTATCTGTCACACGTCCATCGTTTGGTAACATCGCTACAAAACGCAGATTGCAAAATGCTCTAAGAAATCTCAATCCCAATCGAAGAAGGGTAAACCCGAAAACCCAAGTTGGAGAAGACGGGTAATTGTTCTGAAATAGACTGCAACGGAGACGGATCGAAGATCTGGTCTTCTTCGTGGATTTACAGAGATTTGACGCGAGAGAAGAGATAATTGAACACAGGAATTTGCATGTCTCACTTTCAGTCTTCAAGTTAAAGAAAAAAAATTGCGGGTAAACCCGTTTACCCGTGAACCCATTACGGATTCATGTTATTCAACCCATTACCCGCAACGGGCCTGACCCGTAGACTCGCTATTTTATGGACAAATTTATAATTGTCCAGCCCCGCTTCCAGGAAGGTCTTAACGGGCCTAGCCCACGGGTCTTTAGCCCGTTTGAAAAGCCTAGTACTTAGTAAGTTAAGGGCCTTCGGTTTAAACCAAATCGTTCGATTCGGTTTAATTGGTTATCAATTTTTCGATTTTTTAAAAATTAGTTCCAAATTAAACCAAACTATTTTCGGTTCGGTTTGGTTTATTAAATAAATATATTAGTTCGGTCCAATTTGGTTTGAACTGAACTTATAGGTGGCTTGATAACTGTCTAATTCTAACTTTTAATTTTTACTTATTTATTCCGTTAAAAAGTTGTATTACTAAAACGTCATGGCCACATCCTCTTCTACCTCTGTTTTTACTCTCCATCCTTCTGGTAATCATGGTACTCTCATTACCTATGTTACCTTAAGAGATGATAAATATTCTAAATGGGCAACCGAGATCACTAATTCGCCTCATGCTAAGCAAAAGAAAGGGTTCATTGATGGATTTATAGTTAAACCAACGACAGAGCCATCACTAACCCTCTAGATCATGGCTAACTCTATGATCATTGGTTAGATCTACACTTCCATTGATCCGATAATTCGCTCAACGATTTCTCATGTGCCAGATGCACAAAAGCTGTAGGAGTCGATCAAACGGAGATTCTCGGTTCATAGTGGTGTTTGGTATCATCTACTTGAAAACAACATAACTAACTATAAACAAGGAGGTCAATCGGTCATTGAATACTTTAGTCGTTTATCTAAATTGTGGGAAGAGCTTCAAGAGTTTAGGACAGGAACATCATGCACTTATGAAGCTGCAACCAACATCGAGAAATAACGTGAAGAAGCTCGGGTTCACAAACTTCTCTTCGGTTTGGATGATTCTCGATTTGGGACATTACGTTCACAAATTATTAACCAAGATCCACTCCCAGATTTGAATTTGGTATACTCATGGGTTATTCATGATGAACAACAACAGTTAACGGTTCAAACTAAATAAATAGTCACTGAGGGTGTTGGATTTCATGTTGCCTCTGAAGCCCCACCAAATGTTGCAGCAGTTTCTCGTAGCTGTGATACAAATCGTGTTTGCACTCATTGTAAAAGAAATGGCCACAAAGTTAATAGAGTCAGATCGAGATAAGACTTTTTGTCTTCTTTTGGCGTGAAAGTCATCGCCTAGCAGCAACTAATTCAACGGCTTACCACCCTCAATATGATGGCCATACTGAGGTATTAAATAGGTGTTTGGAGACTTACTTGAGATGTTTTGCATATGGGCATCCTCAAACTTGGTCTAAGTTCATTCATTGGGAGGAATTATGGTTTGAGACTGGTTCGACAAAGAATTATGACCTGGAACTGCCCCTCAAAGAACGTGATGCTATGTTGGATCAAGTGAAGAAGCATCTGTTACGCGCTCAAGCCATAATGAAGAAGTCGGCGGATTTGCATCGACATGATGTAGAGTTTCAGGTGGGAGATATGGTTTTTTGAAGTTGCGACCTTATATACAACAATCAGTGTCTAGACGGATTGTCCTAAGCTGGCAGCTCGCTTTTATGGTCCGTTTGAGGTGTTAGAACAAGTGGGCAAAGTAGCTTATAGAATTCAGCTTCCTGCAACTTTTGTTATACATCTTGTGTTTCATGTCTCATTACTTAAGACTACTTTGGGTAAGCATTATAAGGTAACCTCGTTACCTCAATCTCTCAATGATTTGGATGAGTTTGTCGTCTATCCACAAGATATTTCAGCCACCCGTTATTTATCTACCGGTGATCTCGAAGCTCTAGTGGTGTGGAAGGATTTGCCTCTCTATGAGAATAGTTGGGTGTTTGTCAAAGACTTGGCTAGGCAGTTTCCTGATTTTCAACTCGTGGGCAAGTTGTCTTTAAATGAAAGGAGTAATGATATGCCCCTTAGATGTTATGTGAGGAAGAGAACAAAGAAGGCAAAGCCTCTGGGTGCAACATAAGGTTTGGAAACATTCTCTAATAAGGGAAAGCTTTGGGAGGAAGAAGAGGGTTTGGCGCAGGAAGAGAAGAGGCAAAGCCTAGGTCTAAAAGAAAAGGTTGCAAACAACATGAACAAGGAGAGAAACTCTAATTCGGGGAGAGGCTTCGAGATCTGTCTCAGAGAAGCGAAAGAAGAAGAAAAAGAGGAATTGCAGAGAAGAACTCGAAGGAAGAAGGAAGAGCAAGAGGATAAGAATTAGTCGTTGGAAGTCGTTAGGAGTTTGTTACCTCGAGTGGATCTTTAAATACTCAATCTGTATTTTCAAAAAGTTTTATCGATACAATTTCTGGTTTTTCTGTGATTGAGAATTGACAATTATGGTTGCGATAAGAGTTTAACTTCGAAAATCTTATCAAAGTCTTCGTACTTTCTTCAGCCATCGCACTTTCTTCAGCCAACACATCGCAGAAAGTTCTGTGCACTATAAATTTATCTCTCCTGGATTCAAAAACCAATCCAGAAGTTAGTAAAACATTATGTAGTAAGATCAATCTTTGAGGATTCACAAATCGTGCGTGGGAAACAAAGTTCCACAATCACATTTATACTCCCTTGTGTCACAAATCTTTGAATGAGCTTTCAAATCTGATTGAACAGCAAAACTCCCAGAAGATTTACGATAAGCTGCATAACTAGTGATGTGATTTTGGGTAAAAAAATCCGGCCCGACCCAAACCCAAAATAAATCCGTCCAGAAAAAACCCAATAAGACTTAAAGTCTTATTAAGACTACCCATAAAAAACCCAGTAATATATGAGTTTTATATGGGTACCCACATATAAAAGAAAAAGAATTACAATAGAAGAGATAGTTCAAAATAGTAGAGAGTAAAAGAAAAGAGAGAGACAGAGAGTAAAAAGAAGAGTGCGTATAAAAAGAGGAGAGAGAGTAAAAAGAGGAGAGAGAATAAAAAAAGGAGAGAGAGTAAAAAGATGAGAGAGAATAAAAAGGAGGAGAGAGAGTAAAAATATGAGAGAAAGTAACAAGATGAGAGAAAATAAGAAAGAGGAGCGAAAAGAAATAGAGGAGAGAGAGTAACAAAGAAGAGAGAAAATAAAAAAGAGGACAGAGAGTAAAAAGAGGAGAAATAGTAAAAAAAGTAAAGAGTAAAAAAGAGGAGAGAGAGTAAAAAGAGGAAAGAGAGTAAAAAGAGGAGAGAAAATAAAAAAGATGAGAAACAGTAAAAATATGAGAAAGAGTAAATAGAGGAAAGAAAATAAAAAAGATGAGAGAAATGTAAAAAGAGGAGAAAGAGTAAAAAGAGAATAAAGAGTTAAAAATATGAGAGGGAGTAAAAAGAGGAGAGAGAGTAAAAATAGGAGAGAGAATAAAAAAAGATGTGAGAAAGTAAAAAAAAAAGAATAAAAAGCGGAGAAAGTAAAAAAAATGTGAGAGTGTAAAAAAGAAGATAAAGAGTTAAAAATATGAAGAAACATATAATCGAAAGCACATTGGGTACTTATTACCCAATGAGTATACAAAAAAAACTCATTTAATATGGATAATAATTAAATTAAAACCGTTTATTTTTTTTAATTGAAATAACACTTTGGGCTTTGATTTTTTTTTTGGGTTTTGGGTATCCAATGGATAAAAATTCACTCCTAATCCCTATCCATAACCAAATCGCACAAAATGATAAACCAAATGCGTTTGCAAAACTAGTCGTGCAGAGTTGCTTTGCTAAAATACGAATTTACTCACTATCTTCCTAGTTTGTCTATGCACACAAACGCTTTGCTTATCGCCTCCATAGCTCCTCCTTCAGTCACTTGAGCACCTAATCGAAACTTCCCGCTTCATAAACAGCTCGAATTATCTGTGAAAAATAGGTAGCCGCTATGTACTCCAATCCCATCCTTAAGCGTCACGGTAGAATCTCCAGAGAGCAAAGGTTGTTTCCCTTCCCGTGAACAGAGTATATTGCGGTTGAACTCCTCGGGGGTCCAGATTTCTTCAGAAATATCAGCGTTCAGTGGTTTGATCTCGAGGCGCGCAAATGAAAGCAAGTCCGAGGTGACCCGAGTGTTTGTGGCAGCTTCAACGAGCTCAATTGTTATCGGGGAACCGTCCTCTGCTTTGATCTTTGAATTCCTTAATATCATTGGTGGCAGCGAGTTCACGAAACGCAGCTTCAACAATGAAGGCTGCAGCGTCTTTGGAAGAGATGGCAGAACTGTAACAGTAGACAGTGTTAGAGGTGGAACACCTGGTTGGACGGTTAGATAAGAAGAACGGCCACGCAGATGGTTGAAATCGTATTGCATTTTCTCCGGTTCCAACGATCCATCGATAATATCTCCTGATGATTCATCATGGAAGCTTGATTTAACTGTTAGAAGATCATGGTTATGTTTTCCTTTATATGTAGTTACTAAATCTTTTGGATCTGTTGCTGCTCTCTCCACATGTTTCTTCACTGGACATTTATGTGTTGAGCACTTGTAGTAGCTCCTAAGGATCAAAAGGAGAGATTTATTAACAAAACATTTATGTTACCGGTTTCTGCCATTCAAAATTGTAATAGCTATGGAGCAATCGATGATTATTGGAATATTACCTCGGAAAAGGGTTCCCATGGATAAATTTATCTCCACATTTGTGCCATCGATATCCATCATCTAAAACATCAACTGCGCTCGTTGTTTGGACAATAACTCTACGTTCTGTTATGCTTTTATCTGAAGGAACAGCCAATGGTTCCAAAAACTCCTGAATTTGTGCACGTCTGCACATTTAGAGATCTCTCCGATCAAGAAAACAGAGCATATGAATTGTCAATCATTGACAAAGCTTATAACTTTACCTTCTCTCGGGATCAGGCTCATCTTTATCTTTCTCTTCAACACCAGTTTGTCCATTATTATCTTCTTCACTGTCTGAGAATGGTAAGGGATGTCTCACAAATGGATGGTTCAACAACTCATCTACAGTTCGCCGCTCTTCCGGGTTCACTTTGAGACAACTATGTATGAAATGTTGAGCGTCATGCGTTAGAGTATCAGGTATTTCTGGAAGCTTACCCGCTGCAACTTGCGACATTTGCACAAATTCTGACTTTTAACTTATTTATTGGGAAAATCCCATAAAATAAAATAACCGTTCAAATACCAATAATGTTAGCTTGTACAAAATCAAAACATATGTGGGAACATATATCTTGATGCATGATAAGTTTTTCTGATTATTGTATTCACCAATCAAAAAAGTTGGAAGGATCCTAGACAATTATCTCTGGTGCCACCCACTGTGGAGGTTCGTTGCCTAATTTAATGTCGTTTAACTTTGACATCTAAATATCAAAAATGAAACAAGGACACAGGTTAGGGGCATAAGGGATGTCCAGGTTATTACTTCAGAGTTCAGAGCAAAAACTATAAACAACTATTAATGGAAAAAGAACCTTTCCCAATCCAAAGTCTGCAAGTTTAGTTGCTCCAGAAGCGTCCACAAATATATTTGCACATTTGATGTCTCTTTATTGCATCAGAAGAGAAACAGTAAGCGACCCAATAATTGCTTGAAATCAGAAGGTTGGTAAATACGGGGACAACGATGACAAGAAAGTTCACTAGTTGAGGTTGATTTGTCTTGTGTACACGGAGACTACAGAGTCCGGAAGCTGGTATCTTTGGTAGAGTTTTAGAAGGGACCCTTCGGTTTCAAGTTCAAGAAAGATGTAAAAATTCGACTTGTCCTACGAACAGTTGAATGCATTATATTTTACTAGTCAGATGTTACTGAGAACAGGAAAACCAGAACGAGATCATACCTTGGCAGTGCTGTAATATCGCGCAATATTCCGATGCTGAAGCTGACTAAGTAGTGCAATCTCCTGTAAAAGTGTGGCAAAAGTAAGGACAATTAGTTACTTACTTTTGACAGATCAATGATACACGAAGTGAAATTTGTTGCCGATTATAGACCAGGTATATCTCACCCCCTCGAGTTCTTGTATGCACTCTTGTGCCTGAATTCCCAGATCAAGTAGTGAAAGTTCCTTGACAGCAAAAAAACAAACCGTCTCTACATATAACAGAGAAATAAATAAAAAAACTTGGACGGCATTAGCCAAAGGCATAAAGGAAAACTCGATCTCAGTTCAAACTCAACCGACATTAGCAACCAGTAAGACTTACCCTGAAATGGCTTCATATACAGGCCCAAATGATCCTCGTCCCAGAAGTTGACCCTTTAGCAAAGACGTGATGATAGATCCGGTAAAAGAGTATGCCTCGCCAGCTGACTGGAGAAACCTCCTTTCCATTATAATTTTCAGCTATTACTATTTCAATTTCTGGGATCTAAATCCCAATAACCACTATACTGATAAATTCTTAAAAGTTGTTGAAAGCAGATATATGTTTCTCAAGAGCTTACAAAGACAATTTGATCTGTTTCGGCTAAAACATATTCATATTCAGACATGACATTTTGTCTTTCTTATCATTCTCTGCTCTATTTATTCCTATGTACACACTTTGGTGCTCCCTTATATTGACTTCTTGTTCATACATGTGCAGTTAGCTCTGTTCTCGTGTAAAATCTGTGAAAAACACCAGAAAAGTCTTAAATTGATTCAACCGATTTTGCTAGGGGTGGGCCGTGGGCATTTAGGATTTCGGGTCCATTGATTTAAGACCCATTCGGATATGTTTGGATCAGCTTTGGTTGGGGTCCATGCGAGTTCTTGTTGGTTCAGGTTCATATTTAAAGAACTGATCAAAACCGAAAGTTTTTGGGTCCAGTTCAAGTCCGGGTATTTCTATATATAACCCAAAATCAATAAACTTTGAGTTCAGGTTTGGATACTATATATATATTATTTGGGTCTAAACACGTACCCATGGTTTTACCTGACCCAAACCTGATGAATATTAAACTTAATACCCAATAGAGTAATTTGTGGACCAGAACTTGAATTTTCCGGTCGGGTTTTAGGGTTCTAGATTTTACACTTAAACTGGTCCATAAGTTACTTCCATGATGATTAATAAATTTACCTTATACTGTCTCTCTAAATTATTGATGTAATCCACAGTTAGATCCAACATATCTGCTAATTTGGTTTGCTGTTAAAAAGTCAAGAAACCAACATCAAAATGGAGTTGGTGCAAGAGAAGATGATGGTTTAACGGAGTTAGTGTAAAAAAAAACAACGGTTTATGATCAAAAATTATTACAAGAAGTTCCAGGAGAGTGTACCTTGTCCATATTAGGAACAAGCTCTTGTAGTTTCCTCATTGACTCACTTATCTGTGCTCTTCTTGCCTAATAGTTGACAAAAGATCTTTTGTAAAAGAAGAAACTTTTCAAGCATATTTGACTTCATATAAATTCATTATGTTTTCAGGACTTTTATTGATACGCAAAGATGGTTTATAAGTTATAAACTATAACTAGTGGAAGTTACCTGTTCAGCGATGCTTCGAGGATGTAATTTCCAAGGTACCGAGTCTTGTAACTGAAGATTTTTATTGACTGAAAGCATATCCATGGTTGTAGATGACTTCGGTGAACTCAAGTGATGCCACTGTAACTGCAATTGACTCCTGAACTCTTCGTTCTGTACAAATAATCACACACATCAACCAATTATTTGAAAACCAGTCCAAGAAGTCAAAATAATCTAGTTGCCAGATATACAACCGTGTCACCTGAGCTCCGTCAAACAATTTACCATCATCCTCTGTTTCTCTTTTGTGGGAAGATGAGTTATCAATAAAGCTTTTGGTATCATTCCAGTGGCTATATGGAAAATTAGTTTCGGGTGCGATTTCAGGCATTTGAGATTGCATTCCCACTGAAGAAGGTGGCGGTGAAGAGACGCCGTAGTGGTTACCTGCAATTGATAAATATAATAGTGAAAACCATGGAACGCTTAAAGTGCTGAGTCCAAGTGCTTATAACTCGTAAACTTAATCATGTTATGCACGAACTTGGATCAGGGACAATCAAATCTATGTCTGATTTAAAAGCGATAGGTCCTCTGGTTTCACCATTTATGTTGGGACCTGACGAGGACAAACCCCTTGATGGGAAAGATGAAGAGGGACTTGGCCTCTTAAGTGATTCACTTTTGGGAGCGAAATAGGCAAGAGAATCCCAGGATTTTCTCTGAAGATCAATAGGAGGCCGTTTCAATGCTAATGAAGGCTTAAGAACTGATGATCTTAACCCCTTTATACCATCACCAACAGCTGCAGCTTTATTGGAGACAGGATAGCCTCTTGACATCCTGGAGTTTACAAATCTCATTTCTTCCAGAGCAGTCAAATATGAGATGGAGGAGGGTAGCTCTTTAATGGCCGTTCTGCTTAAATCCAGAAACCTTAAGCATTTCATCTTTCTTGATAAGTCTGGAAACTGATCCAGGCTTGTGCAGCCTGACAGATTCAGTGTTTCAAGATGCTTTAACTTGCTGATGCTGGTTGGAAGATTCTTGAGGTGTCTGCTGTTTTCTAAGTCTAGCTTTTCAAGCAATACGAGGTTCTTAATCGATGATGGGATTTCTTGTACCAGAGTCCCACCCAGGTACAGTTCTTTCACATTTGGTGAGATCTCAGGGAAATTCTGTAGCTTCGAGCAGCCAGAAAGGTTAAGTACTTCAAGAGACACTAAATCAACCATAGATGGAATAATCTCCAGCTTGGAACAGTCCTTCATATTCAGATAAACAAGCTTTTTGAGATAAGAGATGGACTGGGTAATGCTAATCAAGCTGTTACAGCCTTCAAGATCAATATGCTCAAGATTGGGAGCACTTGAGAGTCTTGGGATTTTAGTTAACTGGTAGGAGTAGCTAAGTCTCATCTTTTTAAGCTTTTCCAGACTCTGCAAAAGAGAGAAAAATAATAATCATGAGCAACTTCATAATTTACCATATTTGACTCAACTGGTAGCACACAAAAACTTGCCTTTTTTCCTTTCCAAAGTTTCTTTGCACAACTATTTGATAAGTTAAGCTCTACAAGGTTCTCTGGATTAAAACTTTTCGGCAAGGAGCTTAAAGGATAATACTCCCAATGTAGAAGCCTTAGCTTTCTTGGCAAATATTGAAGACCTTGAGGAAAACATACTTCATGCTTCTCTTCCATTTTTGAGCAATACAGTTTTAACAGTCTAAGATTACACATTTTCTCGAATATATTGGGGTTTGCATCATATTTTAGATTCGACATGTCTAGGAAAATGCCCTCAATAGCTGATGTGCCCTGTAAACAATGAGAATATAAGTCAACCTCCAGGAACAAACTGAAACTTAAGGGACAATAGGGAGACATATTATGTTCTGATTACTTACTGTGTCATCTAAGAATACATCCCTGATATCTTCGGCATTCCACAACCTGCTGTGATCTCCTGGCCTATCAGCTGACTCTTGGCGAACAATTTCTCGACCAGTTGCCTGGATAAAACTGAGCATGTCCACCATGTTGTGTTGTGATATATTTAACAGTGATTTGTCAACAAGACTTCTAAATCCGACATGTGCGGAGAAACCACAACCATCCAGCAACATTGCAACATTGTCTTTATCCATCCTATTAAAGAAACATGCAATGTCCAAAAATATACTTCTCTCGTTTTCATCAAGCCCAAAACAAATCCTTTCAAATATATCCGGAATGTGCATGGGAGATGTTTTCTGAATTTCTTGTAATAAACTATTCCATTCTCTAGCAGTACTGCTCAAGAACTGAAGAACCTGGGGATTGCCATTTGAAAATTTGACCAGCTGAAGTGACATTCTCCTGTAAACCTCAGGTGATAGACCATTCTGAAAGGTCCCACAACCGAGAAGCAGTAGGGAACTAGGAATATCTAATGGCTTGACCTCATAGACATGATCAGTTTTACATAGTAGAAAAACACGTCTGTTTCTTGAGGTTATGATTATTCTGCTTCCAGGACCAAAATAGTTAAGCTTCCCCAAAACAGTTTCAACATCTCTGTAATCGTTTACATCATCGAGAACAATGAGGACCCTTTTGTGCTGAAGCCGACTCCTTAAGAAACTTGTTTTAATGTCAGATATCCTCATAGTATGAGGGGCTACATCTAAAACTTTAGATAAAAATTCCTCTCTCACAGCATCCTGACCTTTGTCCTCAACTTCTTTGTGAAGGTCCTTAAAGAAGAGACAAGTCTCATATTGAACAGACACTCTGCAAAAGATCTCTTCAGCAATGGTTGTCTTCCCTATACCAACCGTACCCCATATACCTATGCTGCGAACATCTAGGGCCTCAGTGCGTAGCAGTGACAAAATCTCCTCTACTTGCATATCCGTTCCAATCATGTTCACCTTTGCACCAGAACATAACACCTTCAAAGCATCTCTGACAATCTCATCTATAAGTTCAGATTCGGACCTGTGAGATTTTTAAAGAATAAAGTAGACAAGAGATCAGGCGAGAGACAAGGATTATATACTAATGTTGTATAAGCTAAATGGTTGGAGACCAGTGAAAAGCTTCTTTATACATGTCCTAACCAGGAGCAACTAAACTACCTCATTTTTCCAAATCAAAACTTATCCAATTCTCGCAAGCTAAATACTTTCCATATAATTAGAATCCAGGGATTACGTACTTATCTGTTAATGTGTAGCCAGGCATCTGAGTTATTTCCTTCAAAGCAGCCTGCCACCTTTTTGGCTCATCTCGGAGGAAAAATCTCTCATAATTCTTGATGTTACTGATTAAGTCATTCGGTGATAATCTGTAAAAGATCGGATAAATCACTCTATTCTCTGTTTGTTGGTGTTCAAGAATGTTTAAGAGGTCTGACGGGACATCTGTGCTTGTTAATAACATAATCAAAACTCTACACTCTGGAACTGCATCGGCTTCATCAAATTCTTCATAGACAGAAATCCCTCTCCGGCAGAGTGAAGCACGAAGATGGCTAACGAAATCATCGTTATTCATATCCCTTCTTCCGTATCTGATTACAATATCATGATATTTAGAGGTGGGAAATTTAACAGATGTGCTTAGAAGCTCAAAGCCATGACTTGCATCAGTAGATGCTCCTTCAAAAAATATGCTTTGAGACACTGAGAAGCCCATGTTTGAGGACCGTGGTAGAAAACTTGCAAAGTCTGCACTATTCACTGCGACGAAACTAGTTGTATTTTCATAAGCTTCACGCTTCAGGTTGTCAAGAAGTGCCTGAAAACACGCACATATAACAATTTTCACTTTGATTGAATTCCCTAGGTCACTTAGACTAGAATACTAAATTAAATCTTATGGTTTCAACATTTATGTAGAAACAAATGTGATAAGTGGATTAGCAAACCTGTTGTGTGGAAGTAAGATCAGTGGTGTTTAAAACAGTGATGCGATCAAACGAAACTTTCATGACCTCATAAACAGAATTGAAGAGAAGAGAGGATCCATGAACTTCCGAGTTATAGACATAGCACTCTGACTCGTCCAAAACGCAATGCATGGAGTGGAATACAATATCATTCCACCTCTTCTTTGAAATATTTCCTTCTAGTTCCTATAAATAAAGGAGAAGAAATCATCAAGCACGACCACACTAGTCAAATTTGATATGTTATAGCTGGTTTGGTTAGATAACAAACTCGAGGTACGGCGTTTTGACTTATCGAGAGATGACGACGAAGGTCCTTGATGGTATGGATCCCAGCTTGCCGCAGACACAATTCTGTAAAGCACTCTTTGGAAATATTGTCTAGCCTCCAGACCTCAGAATCAGGATATGGAGGGTAGTGTTTTTCATACGCTGCATCATTACCAAAACGCACAAATGATTAACCAAATGCGTTTGCGATTACTGGTCTTATAAAATTAGTATGCAAATGACTCTTAGCCTGGTGGTTGGCGGTAAGTCCACTTAAGACACAGTTCATTTGCACAACCAGGGATCGAGTCCCCTGTTTGGCTAATGGACCGGCCAGTTGTAGCCCAATATAATATGCCGTTGACCAAAAAAAAAAAACAAGGAATTGACTCACATCCTCCTCGATGATCTTTGCACACGAATGCTTCAGTAATAGCTTCCATAGCTCCTCCTTCGGTCGCTTTAGCACCTATTCTGAACCTCCCGCTCCTTAACCAGCTCGAGTCATCTGTGAAAAAAATATAGCCACCGATCACTCCAACCCCATCCTTAAGCGTCACGGTCAGATCTCCAACAAGAAGCGGTTGCTTCCCTTCCCGTGAACAGAGTATATTCCGGTTGAACTCCTCAGTGGTCCAAAATTCTTTGGCAATATCGCTGTTCAGTGGTACAATCTCCAGCCGCGCAAATGAAAGCGAGTCCGAGGTAACACGAATGTTTGTGGCTGCGTCGACGAGCTCGATTTTTATTGGAGAACCGTCCCCAGCTTTAATCCTTGAATTCGTTAATATCACAGGTGGTGGCGAGTTTATGAAACGCAGCTTCAAAAATGAAGGCTGCTGCGTCTTTGGAAGCGATGGCAGGACTAGACCAGTATATGGTATTAGGGGTAGAGTACCTGGTTTAATACTCATGTTTGTGTTAATTTGGTCAGTGATATAAGAAGAATGGCCACGAAGACGGTTGACTTCGTGGGGCACCTTGTCCAGTTCCAATGATTTACCAGATAATTTATCATGGCTGCTTGATTTAGCTGCTGGAGGATCATGGTTATGTTTTCCTTTGTATGTTGTTGCTAGAGCATATGTTTCTGTTGCTGCTATGTCTACATGTTTGCTCGCTGGACATTTAAATGTTGAGCACACGTAGTACATCCTAAGGATCAAAAAGAGATCATTTTCAACAATAATGTTCATAGACATACAACTATATTCTGCCATTCAAAGAATGTAATAGAACTATTGATGTTTTTTGGTTTATTACCGCGGATTAGGATTCCCTTTTTCACGAATCCCTTCAGATCTGTGGTGCGGCTGCCACGTATATCCATCATCTAAAGCATCAACTTCACTCCTCGTCTGGACAATAACTCTACTCTCTGTTATGCTTTTATCTGAAGGACCAGCCTTTGGTTCCCAATACTCCTGAATTAGTGCACGTCTGCACATTCAAAGATCTCTCCAGTCAAGAAAACAGAGCATATGAATTATCAATCATCAACAAAGCTTATAACTTTACCTTCTCTTGGGGTCAGGCTCATCTTCCTCTTTCACACTAGTTTTTCCATTATCAACTTCTTCACTGTCACTTGTCTCAGACATGTGCTCTGAGGTTCCGCTTTGAGCTACTAGTGAAGGATCAGGAGCTGAGGTAGGAATCTCAAGTTGACCCGATTGAACGGGAGATGAAGGAGTAGGGTACTCGGTTTGAGGCTGCATATTGGGATTGGCTTAAACTGCTTGAGTAGTGACTTGGGAAAAAAGCTAGCAAATGATACCAACCGTTTCAAAGTCAACGCTGCAGATAGGTGAAGGAAGCTCTTTCCCTGTCTCTGCTCCATCGTTTCCTTGCTGTATTATTTATGTTTCTAGCAAAGACAAGTTAATTATATATTTAATAACTCATTTAACCCAGAGAAGAACAACTCAAATAAAGGAAAAGACCATAGAAACTATTTTTATAACTGCAATTATGTCAAGCCTCTTAGGCTTGAGGGGGTGTATTGAATATATTTGGATAAATACATCTCTTATAAATAGATTCAGTTAGTTAGTTTGTTACATTCGTTAATTGACTGTTAGGTAGCTAATCATTGTACCCAGATAACAAGAACAACGACCAACATCAGACTTTGGGTTAAACTGGAGACAAACTAAATGATCTCTATTTGTGTTCCTTTCACATAGTAGTAGTAGTGACTATGCGATCTGAACTTTTTTGAGCCATCCTAATCTATTCTATGCCTTGGAGAACTTATGTTAGGAGGAACCATAAGTCTGGTTCAAATGCTTATTGGCGTTGCTGCAGAGGATTCAAGTAAAGCGTTGGAAGCTTAATGACGTGGCGCTTGAAGAGTGGTTAAAAGAGTTAGTTGAGCCACGTCATTGGTTTGTTAAGTTTGTTTCTAGAACGCTTTGAGAAGAACCTTTGTATAAAGCTGAATCCGATTTGTGAATTCAACAATTTTTGGCATTTTTGTGAATTGTACTTGAGTTTGAAATCAATAAGAAAATTAGGGTTTTTCCATTGCTAAACTCTATCAATTGGTGCGCTGTGAGCAAGTTTCACGATGCCAATGGCGACGAGTCGCTTATGTTCTCTCTGAAGGATTTGGCATCGGCGAAGAAAGGAAATGAAAGCAAAGTTTCACCGCTCTTGGAGAGAGACTACTCTCTCTAAAACGAAGAGAGATTAGTTTATTTCTGTAGAAGGTAAATAAGGTAAATTATTTAGTTTTTTTTTTTCAACAAATTATTTAGTTTTTTTTTATGTAAAAGAACCTTACTAATAAAAATATTAGGTTAGAAATTTATCATTCAGAGCCATGTAACATGGCAAGTAGGTTAGAGCCAAGTCAGTGACTGAATTATTTATTGAATTAGTCACCAAAATAACATTTTTTAGACGCAAGTACCATTACTAAATTGAAAATTCTATTAACAAGACAAAATCACATTATCAAAGTTTTCAATCAATTTCACCAAGAATAATTAATTAACAATTAACCAGAAAGAAAATAAAATATTTTTAAAATCAAAGGAGGAAAGATTTTTCCTAATGATACTTGTTCCTAGAGAAACGAAACAAAAGGAACCAATATCTCGAGCTTATGCATTGAGCTTAAGAGTTATGCTGACCAAAGGCATGGTAATTACATTTCCTTGGTGATAATCTATTATATACGTTAGAGTTTTCACAGTGGTCAAAATGTCAACAAAATCAATCCTTTCTTGATGTGGGTACCATTTGGCAACGAGACGCGTTTTGTATCTCTCTAGCGTATCATTATCATTTAGTTTTGTTTTATAAATCCACTTGCATCCTATAGCTCTTTTATTTGGAGGAAGGGAACACACGGTCCACGTTCCTGAATCTTCAAGAGGTTTTAGTTCCTCATTCATAGCTGCTATACATTCATTGAACGTTTTGGCTTGAGCAAAAGTGGTTGGTTCTCCTAGCGCCATCACATTGCATATGTAACTGTGAGATTCCTCGGATAAGTGGTCATTGGACAGATACGCTGCAAGAGGATAAGGAATGTCAGTATTTGTGATATTACAATAATAGTCTATAAGATGGTTGGGAAGTTTAGATTGTCTTTTAGGGCGCGCAGGAAGAGCATAGGATACATCATAAATTGTTCCATCAGAATTCTGATTTTCATGTGGTGTAGAAGACTCTGTTTCTGACTGTTGAGTATTGTCTCTTTCAGTCATCATTGCAGTTTCTTTAATCACATGAGAAGGAGAGACGGTCGTGATATCCAACCTAGATTGCTCCTTATCTATATGGAAGAAAGAAGAATAGTCATTAGTGACATTTGTTTCAGTTTTAAAAGGAAATATTTCCTCATAGAAAACAACACTTCCATAAATATGGATTGAATTTGTCTTCAAATCCATCACTTTGTATCCCTTATATCCGAATGGATAACCAAGAAAAACACAAGGTTTTGATCTCAGTAAAAACTTAAGGCAATTTCTAGTAGAAGTAGTTTTGTAACAGAGGCATCCACAAGATTTAAGGTCTCTGTATTCATGAGATTTTCCCATCAACATTTCATACGGAGTCTTGTTCTTGAGTAATGGGGTGGGTAACCTGTTAATAAGAAACACATAAGTTAGTATACAATCACCCCATTGTTCAAGAGGCAAGTTGCTTTGAAATAGAAGAGATCTGGCAACATTTAAGATGTGTTGGTGTTTGCGTTATACTACTGAGTTTTGCTCAGGGGTTTCAGGGCAAGAGTGATAAGCTCTATTTCCTTTTAAACGAAACATTTCATCAAATCGAAGTTCTAGAGCATTATCCGATTGAACCCCTTTGACCTTTGCTCCATATTGAGTCTCTAGCATAGTTATAAAACCTAGAAAGATGTGAAGAACATCACTTTTTGCTTTCATAAGATAAACCCAAGTGGCCCTGCTAAAATCATCAACAATGGTTAAGAAATGCTTAAGACCATCAATTGTCTCTACAGAAAAAGGCCCCCAAACATCTATGTGAAGCAAGTCAAACGGATTATCACACATATTGTTCTTAGAGGGAAAAGGGAGACGAATATGTTTCGCAATAGGAAAAATATTGCAGTGAAAAAGACTTTTATTGCATTGCTTTAGACCCACAATATTAGTAATGACATTAATCTTAGAAAGATAATGATGGCCTAATATTTGATGCCAAAGTTTAGAGTCAACAATAAAGTAGAGATTGCCTATTTGTTCAGCTTCACCAATCGTCGTTCCCTTGGTAAGATCTTGTATAAGGCAAAGATTATCATCAAATGTTAGTTCACATTTTTGATCCCTTGTTAGTTGACTTACACTTATCAAACTGAGTCTAAAATCTGGTATAGAAATGACATTGTAAAGGAGTAAATGATCGCTTAATTTGATGCTACCAATCCCAGCTATAGTAATAGATGACCCTTGAGGAAGAGAGATTGATCTATTTGACAACATAGACAAATTATTAAACAAAAATTTGTCATGAACAACATGGTGAGTGGCACCACTATCAATGATCCAAGAGTAAGAAGACAAGACACAACTTGGGGCTCTTAGAGATCCTACAAAATTTAATGTAGAAGAGTTAAAAGTCATACCGAGAAGAGCTGTTATAGTTCCTCCTCTTGTTTACTTGTCAGCTCTGGAAGTCGAAGGAACAAAGGGCATATACAATTTTCTGTTAAAGTTTAGCATCCTACTTTGAACTAACTACTGTACATTTACCACTTGAATAATAGGGAACTGACAATATATGAGGGATATTCCTTGATACGTCAAAACACGGAGCAATGCGTCTAAGTGTCAATGCCTTCAAAGGGATGCACAATCTTAAATACCTGAAAATTTATGATTCCCGTTGTTCCCGTGGATGTGAAACAGACTTTAAGCTGCACTTGCGGAAAGGGCTTGATTTCCTTCCTAGTGAGCTTACATATCTACACTGGCATGGATAGCTGTTACAAAGTATCCCTTCGGACTTTGATCCGAAGAACCTTGTAGACCTTAAATTGCCACATAGTGAATTAGAGGAAATTTGGGGTAATGATAAGGTACATTTCTTTTTGTAGTTTGATCAGTCATAAGCTAAACATTTGAATACTGGGTTGCATGAATGATATGACTTGTTGGTATATTTGTTTCACAGGATGCTGGAATGCTTAAATGGGTCGACCTTAGTCACTCCTTGAATTTGTGTTGGTGTTTGGGTTTGGCTAATGCTAAAAATCTTGAAAGGTTAAATTTGGAAGGGTGTCTAAGTTTAAAGTAGTTTCCATCGTCGTTGAATAGTCTGTAAAAGCTTATATACCTCAATCTCAGGGAATGCACAAGCCTTAGGAGTTTTCCAAAAGAATTCAAAACTCAGTCCCTGCAAACTCTTATTCTCAGTCGCTGCTCCAAATTTAAGAAATTCCCACTTATCTCAGAAAATGTTGAAGTTCTACTTTTAGATGACACTGCTATAAAGAGCCTTCCAGAATCCGTTGAAACCTTGAGAATACTTGCTTTACTAACTCTCAAGCATTGCAAAAATCTGAAGCATCTTTCTTCTGATCTTTATAAGCTGAAATGTCTGCAAGAGCTAATACTCTCAGGTTGCTCACAACTAGAGGTTTTTCCAGAAATCAAGGAAGATATGGAATCTTTGGAAATTTTACTTCTGGATGATACAGCCATCAGATGCCAAAGATGATGCATTTGAGCAATATCAAGACATTTTCTTTATGTGGAACTAGCAGTCTAGTTTATGTTGGTATGTTCTTCATACCACCTACATTGGGTCCGGTTGACAGATCTTTACCTCTCAAGATGCAGCCTTTACATGCTCCCAGATAATATTGGTGGATTATCCTCTTTGCAGTCTTTACGTTTAAGCGGAAACGACATGGATTATATTCCAGAGAGCTTCAGCCAACTTCACAATCTAAAATGGTTTGATCTAAAGTATTGCAAAATGCTCAAGTCTCTACTAGTCCTGCCTCAAAGCTTGCAGTATCTGGATGCACACGAGTGCGAGTCACTGGAAACTTTAGCAGATCCATTGACGCATTTGGTGGTAGGAGAGAGGATCCATTGTATGTTCATCTCTAGCAACTGTTACAAACTGAACCAAGAGGCACGAGAAAATCTTGTGGGTCATGCTCGAATCAAAAGTCAGTTGATGACTAATGCTTATGTAAAACGTTATTATCGGGTATTGTCCTAAAATCCCCACCTCTCTCTTTCACCATCAATTTTGTTAGAAAGAAAGCTTATATATGTCTTTTACAGGGTTTCATTCCAGACCCTTTGGTCGGAATATGTTTTCCTGCAACTGAAATATCGAGCTGGTTTTGTCACCAAAGACTAGGACATTCATTAGAAATCCCATTGCCTCCACATTGGTGTGACACTAACTTCGTTGGACCGGCCTTTTCTGTAGTTTTCTCATTCAAGGACCATGAAGACTACTGATACTACGAGTTTTAACCCTATATCCTACTGCAAGTGCACAACAAACGAAATAGTATTTAGAGATCGAATCCACGAAGAACCAAGTTACACTCTCAATTTCTATTGAATCGCAAGCTATATCAATCGAATGAAGGAAGTGAATTCTAACAACTTTAATGTGATTGTAATCAAATAACTAAAGTAATCGGATGTCGGGTATTCATTCGGGAGTTAGAATTCTTGTCAGGGAAACTATTCAGGAACTACTCTAATCTTATTCTCGGCTTGAACATAAATAAAGGTTAACCAACTCTCGTTGAATCTACCCCTTTATTAATAATCTAAAGGTCCTAACTCTCGTTGGTTTTAGATTGCAGATAGGCTTTATCGTTTAGGTTCAGTTACACACAATCCAACCTAGCATCAATTCTCGTTGGTAGTGAAGGAATTGCTCTTCTAACCTAGTTATAGTTCTTAACAATCTTCTGGAAAGTTATCAACCTAAAATCATCGACTAGGTGATCAGGCTAATCTATGCATTAGACTCGAGTATTAGAAGGAGAATAATCTATTCATTAATACTATTTGTTCCCCAACAGTGAATTCTAAAACTTTAGAATCCCTAGATCCGACATAAGATCTACTCAGACATAGAACAACAACTTTGACAAGTCATGATGAACTGAAATTGAAATTGCATTAAAAGAAATAAAAAGGATTCAGAAATTCTTCTCAAGTATGAAGAGATCTTCTTCCTAGCTTACAAACTCTTAAAACTTTGTAAAATTCGTCTCTCACCACTCAAAAAGCGGCTCTCTAATAAAAATAGGAAAAAAAGTATTTATAGGGCCCAAAACAAGAGCTGAAAATCGCGAAATTAGGTTTCTACGAAAAGCTTTGATCGATCGATCTTTTGGATGATGAATCGATCTTCTCAAAAACCAAGTCGTTTTTCGGATCGTGCGCATAATCCTTTCTAATCATTGATTGATCGGTCCTTCCTTTCGTGGAGAATGCCGGAAAAAGGTTCAAACCTCTCCAAAATCCACCTTCAAACATGATTCCAACTCTGAACGTTTTTGACCTGAAATCTCAATAAAACATAGACAAATTTCCAAAATATAACTGTAATAATAAGCTCAAAACCGACAAAATATAAAGAACATCAACTATGCAAAGCGTCTCTCTGTAAAGTGTTGTGGCAAATTTGAGAATCAAGACACTTCCTTCACAAGATTTGATTTCACTCTCGCAGGCTGGAACGAACAGTGTGAATCGCTTAGCCATGAACCAAGAAAACTCACTTCTGACCACATTTTCATTGGATACAACAGTTGCTTCCACGTCAAAAAAACTTCCATGGAGAGAGTAACAACTGCTGCTACACAAAAGCTTCGTTCGAATTCTACGTGACAGATGATGAAACGAGGAAGGAGCTTGAAACTTGTGAAGTGATCAAATATGGGATGAGTTTAGTGTACGTTCCTGAAGATGATGACTGTATGTTGCTGAAGAAGACAAATCTAAATCAGTTGAGTTTGACGACCGAAACAAGTTTGTCCTACGGTCTTGATGATGTTATGGATGATGTTTGACCCAAGAGAGGACGATTTCAGTTTGGTGATGAAGAACTGGATTGTAAGAGAACGAAGGAGGAGAAGATCGCCATGTGAGGGAAATTATTATTAGGGTGCTGTATCGTCAATAAGGATGAATAAGTTCATTGACTCGTCGTGTGATTAGCTGTTGGTTATAAACAAAGAGAAACGTAGACGAAGAAATTGATTCATGTTTATTAATAAACATACTTAACATAAGTAATTAATGCTAGCTTTTGTTTATTGATCAAAACAACATATGTTTGGTTTTATATCATGTAAGAAAACAATAGTGATTAAAGTGGAGAGATTAAGAACGATGAAGCTGAGAAGAAGAAGATAAAACCGAAATTGAGACATTAAAAAACGGGTCAACACAAGTATTTGGAATGTCGACCAAAGTAGATTAATGCAAGGTGTGTAAGACCACCATTATCAAGGGTTTCTTAAAGGTTTCTTAACTTATTTTATTATTAAAAATTTAAGAAACTCTTAAGAAATCCTATGAAAGTTTCTTATTTAAGAAATTCTTTAATGAATTTTTTAATTTATTTTATTATTAAAATATATTTTAAACTCATATTTTCTCATATATAATCATTTAATAATATTTAAAAAATTCTAATAAGAAATTTTCAATAATGTTGCTCTAATAAATATTATTATGGCCACGTGTCCCAATAACCACCTCAATCTCTTTAGATTTTGGTACTCACATAAAATATCACACAGGTGGCCAAAAAGATTATGAGTCAGCTTTGAATATAGACCACTAAAATTATGAAAGTCCATGTACAACATTAATTTATGACCTACAATTCCTAATTATTAGGTCTTAAAATAAGATGAACCTATAATTTTTTACTCCATAATGTTATAAAAGTCTATTTATTAAAAAAGACAAAAAAAAGTAGTAATTAATAGACTTGAAATTTTTTCTAGTATAATTCCCAATAAAAATATATATCTTCCTTAATCTTAGAGTCTTAGATAAATGTTTTTTGTTTTTATTTCAAACAATATCGACACGCCTATACCGACATGATACAATATTTTATTATTTTTATTCAACCGTGGGCTAAAGTATTTTTCTATTATTATTTTTTGAAAAACCGAATTAAAAAAAAATGCAAAAAAACAACGTAAGAAAGCAACTAAATTAATTAAAGAATTGAACATACTTCAAATGATAAGACCGTTTTCAATGGAGTTTCTTAATTAAGAGATTTAAGAAATTTATTCTTAATTTTTAAGAACTTTAAAAACTACTTGACATAATATGATTGAAGAAATTTTTTTCCGAAAAAATAAATAAATAATTAAATTTTAGTAAAAATAATAATATTTTAATATAAATAACCTCTAATTACGATCTCCATTATTTGCTGCTGATGCTATAACATAAACAAACAAAGGAAAAATAAAATAAATAAACAAACAAAAGAAAAGAAAAGAAAAACATTGTTTCTTCTTTCTCAAAAACACGCAAATCTTCTCTCGACCAAAAAAAAGCACGCAAATCTCCTCTATTTGCTTTTCATTCCTTCCTCAAGATTGTTTTGATTTGTTAAGTAATTCCTTCTTCTTTTTTTCAACCGTTGGTTTTTCTCTCGTTCTTCTCCGGCAACGACCGGAGAATCCAGTCTATCAGTAAGCTTAGTTTCTCTTCATTTCCCGTCTCTGTTTCTGAGTTTGCACTTGATGGCTTATCGAGAGGAGGATGATGCAGTTTCTGAGCTGCGTGTAAGAGTTGAAGAAGATGTGTTGGATAAATTTGGGCATTATGATGAACTTAATGAAGAGTTTGAAGAACAGCGACAACAAGCAGAGCATGAAGATGAAGAAGATTCATCACCATCGTCTTCTTCTTCATGTGGACAGAAAAGATCTGTTTGGTATTGGATCAAGCTCGGTCTTTTCCTTTTACTTTTAACTGCTTTGGGTCTCGCTGGTTACAAATGGCTCACTCCTTTGATCATGGATAAGGTTTAAAAGTTTCTCCATTTAAGTATGTTTCATTGCCAATGATATTTTGTTGAATCTATGTTCTGTGAGTTATGTTCTTCGGAAAGTTTAGTTCTTTATCGATTGCGTTTAATTAGGGGTTTCAAGAATTGATTAGCACTCTCGAATAAGATCCTAAGTACTGGTCACAACTTTGTATAATGTAACTGTTCTTTTAGTGTAGAAAATAGGTTCCTTTATAAGATTGGTTCATGTGAATTGGAGCTGTGTACACTATGATTAGCTCACTATCTGCTTAGGCCAATTGCTTATAGAATGAAAGTTAAGTAGAACTGAGGTTTGTAGTTAGTGTTATGTGGCCATACTCAGTATTTGAAGATGCACTTAACATCTTTGGCTCTGTTGCTAACTATTAATCTTTGTTGCAGGAGCTTATCCCTCTAATAAAATGGGAGATGAAGACATTTACACATCCTGTGTGTGCTATTTTTGTATTTGCATCAGTGGCATTACTCCCGTTGATACTTATTCCAACTACACCATCGATGTGGGTGGCTGGGATTACATTTGGTTACGGCTATGGCTTGCTTCTTACTGTTCCAGCTGTAGCTATTGGTGTATCACTTCCTTACTTCATCAGCTATCTCTTCTGCAACAAGATTCAAGTATGTGTCTCACTTGGAAATCTGTTAAGTTATATCCTGAGAAACGACTTGTTCATATAGTTTCACTGAATTTGATCTCATGTTGCAGAGTTGGTTAGAAAGCTATCCAGATCAAGCTGCAATGTTGAGAGCTGCTGGTGGAGGCAGTTGGTTTCACCAGTTTCGAGCAGTAACCTTAATCCGGATCTCACCATTTCCTTTTCCTATTTATAACTACTGTGCTGTTTCAACTCGTGTAAAGTACGGTCCTTACATTGTTGGCTCTCTAGTAGGCATGGCCCCAGAGATTTTTGTTGCAATTTATACGTAAGTGTGGAAAATTCCTGCAACTTTCTTGGTTGTATAATGGTCGATTTAGCATTCTGATAGCTTTTTTCTGTGTGTTATTTTGGTGTTTGCAGAGGGATTATTATAAGGACATTAGCAGATGCATCCACTGTGGAACAAAAAGGCCTCTCGTTTCTTCAGATTGTTCTCAATATTCTTGGTTTTGTAGCAACTGTTGTGACTACGGTTCTCATCACTAAGTATGCGAAAAGACAGCTCAAACTTATGAAGAAGGAAGAGGAAGCTTTGTTGTTGCAGTAATGGAGACAACAAAAAGCTTTTGCTTCTGCTTCAACCCAAAAAAGTACAGGATTGGTCACAGTCACAGATGTGAAAGAAGTCTGGTTTTTGGTCTCTTGGTTCTTTTACATCTGTTTTGTTTGTTTTTCACCTAAGAAAGGAAACAATATATAATAGAATATCATAAGGACTATAAAAACAATAAAATTCTCGTAACACTATCTAATCTTATACGTGTTTCTGCACTTTCTCCTTTTTGATGTTTGAAAAGATTCAATTAACTGACATATTCATGATATTGGTAATGATATGTACTTGAAGACTTTAGGGATCCTCTTTCTTCTCAAATAGAAGATTGAAAATTTGTCAAATTGGTATGCGAAACTAGTAAACCATGTTTATTTGTAATCGACTCCAATACTTATTTCAGTTTTTAATACTCTTTTATATTGGTGCATTTGAAGCTCGTCCTACACACTATACCAAGCAAAAAATATGTTAAGTAATCATTTATAAAAAAATGTTCAACTACCCTCATCCCCAAATAAATGTCTTTATACCCTCCAAAAGTACTTTTGGTCCAAAACCCAAAATCCAATGAGACAGTTTTGTCCAAAAGTATAAAGCATTAAACATTTTGTGTACTTACCAACAAAATTACATATTTGTCTTTACTATCTAAAATTTTTCGTTGGACAAAGCACCATGGACAAGTATGTTACTGAAATCAAATTTAGTTCTAGAACGAGATTACTTATTGGTAAACACTATTCCAAGGTTTCCAGCAATTTAGTTCTCTAATTTATTAGAGTAAATGACATTAATTGACAAAAGAAAAAAAGTAAGAAAATCTTTAGACAGTTTATTTGACAGTTTTGCCATTAAAACTGTGAGATATCTTCATAATAAATATGCTTGTGAATTGGTACCACATTCTACAGTGAATCAATGTGTGTTTCATGCGAATAAAAATCCATTACTCATTAATGGTAACTTAATGGCAATTTGTCATCTGGTGAAACACATGCAGTTACAAAGGAATACGACTTTCAATTTCACTTACATTTAAATAAAAAATTTCACATATTATTATTATAGCCAATTTGATTTGTTAGACCTTGTACTAGGTGCTTATCAAATTATAGTATACATAATTTTCAAATTCATACTTATTTTCCTAAAAATGATTCCCAAAACTATAGTATATAATCGTTATAAATTTTTTTTTGTTAATAAGGAAGTTCATCATACTGTTGATCATATTTTTATGTATGTCTAGAACCAATTGTTGATAATTTTATTATAAAAGCATAATACCATTAATTGCAAATAATTATTTACAGTTGATAGAAATTCAAGAAAGATAACTAAGATTTTTCAACCAATTGAACTAATTCCTACTAAATTTGATAACCCAACTTATTTTAAAATTTGCTAATAACTACTTAACAAGTTATTACTCATATTTTTAGTATAATTATACAAATTTACCTTACAAGATAAAAGAAAATAGATTTTTTTTCTTTTTCTGTTAATATTAAATAATAATTGGTAAGTTTATTAACCAAATTTTTATATAATATAAATGGTAGGATTTGATCCCTAAATATATAAATATATATGTTTTAATAGATTTAGGGTGTGCTACTCAATTAAAGACCATTAGCAAAAAAAAAGGATTCTAATAAAACAAAAATTAAAGATGAGATTATAATCTTAGTACAAAAAGTAATAATATGAAAATACTCCTCCTCTCTCAAATAAAGAGATGAAGCTAAGTCAAAACGAGACAAACAAATACAACAAATGGTGGCAGAATCGAAATAATCTACACTTCTCGATTCCCCGCCGGAGAATTTCAGAACTCAAGCTCGTTACCCCCAAAACCTGACGTCATTGTCTGCTAAAGTTACGGAAATACCCACATAAACTCTCCCATCAGAAAGGGGCACTATAGTCTTTTTGCAACGATAGCTCACTCAACAGTCCAATCAATTTCAAATCCAGTTTATCCACGTAAGCAAGTGCACGCTTATAAGACGGTGTCGTTTTATATATATATATATTCTGTTAAGGGAAATAAATAAAATAAAAATAAAAAGTTGCAGTTTTATCGCTTTATTGACAGTGAAAAATCTTCTGTCAACGTTTATTTCCTTTCTCTGCAATGCTTTCTTCTCCGTGTGATTTACTTGCACTCATCATAACCGATGATCAATAATCACAGATAAGATTAGGGTTTCGTATACTTGACATAGAATCGCCACTAGCTTTTGCTTTCTCTTCTGTTGCTGCGTTACTCTGTGTGTGAGACAGTGGAGGTTTTAGCGAGAGATATGGAGACCGAGACCGAGACGGAGACGGAGACGGAGACGGAGTCTGACGAAGATATGGAGACAGAGACTTTGGTCTTTGAGGTGACTGAAATCGATTTGGGGTATGAGTTCGATGCTGCTCGTTGGTATGATTTCTCTCTTGAGGAATCGCTGTTGGAGTCTCGTGCTGCTGAACTTTGGTTCCATAACGCTCATTCTTACCCACCGTCTCGTGAGTATCGCTCTTACATGTTCTCTTCACGTTTTTTGATTGTTTTCATGTTTCGCTTTCGTAAATTGTGCGATAAATTTTGATTTTCGTTACGTCATCTTACGCAATGCGGTAAAGAAAAATCTTCCGGAGTAATTACGATGGGTGATTTTTTTTGACTCGTTGAAATTATATTCCTCTTTCTAATCGTCACTTGTTTGTAAGGAATTTGTGTCTCTCTGATTTGATAATTTCGATTTCCCTGTAATTTATACTGGAATTGAAAGCTCCATTACAAATGCACACCATCCCATTATTAATTTATTGTGTTTTTCGTTCTCTATTAGCTTTTGCAATCCAACTGTTAATGAGAGAGGAGATTATTGATGAAAAGACTGAGCCTTTGTCTAAATCTGAAGATGGGGAAGTTACAGCAGATGTTCGGGAGAGTAACAAAGAAATCTCTCAGCAAGCAGATGTGAATGAAACAGGTGAGTGTAGGATGTTTTCGGTTATCATTTCTGCAACTCTAAACTATTTTTTCGGGTTTAGAATAATGTAGTTAAATATTGAAGACACTACAAGCTACGGTGAATGTAAACTTTGTTTTTTTCCAGGAAATGGAACGAAGTCTGGCGATTTGACTTTCATTCAAGGTGGTAATTTGAACAAAGTTCTAGATCAGTCCTTACATAAAGGTGATCACGTTTACTAACATGAAAGAGGAGAGAACACACATGTGGTTCAACTAATATTTCAGGAAATCAGTTCATTCTTCATCAGTTTTGTAACCAGTCATCTAATATCTGACCTTTTTTGATATTTTACTTTATGGATCAACCTCATTTTCTCATACTCTATTACATTAGCGGCTACCTGTAATTGTTTAATATTTCATCCTGTCCAAGGTCTCACTTTTTCTACTTCTACCAGTGCCGGCGTTTAGCAATCACATACACGCTGATAAACTAAAATGCCGATCAAATTCAAGCAACAGGCCAATACCTAGAAGCTCAACATTGATGAAACCTACCGCTAGTCAGTTGGCAAAACAAGAAAATGCAAGGTGACTATGAGGACAAATAATTCTTGGTATCTTTTGTCTGTTAACTTAATTCAGTGAACTTAATAGTCGTTTGTTTTGTTGATCTCCTAGATTCCATATGCAAGTGTCTCAAATTAAGGAGAAAGGATTGTTTCCTTCATCTGGATCTGAAGTTCAATCTGCTAAAAGACAGAAGCTCGATGGAGGTCGACTTCGTAAGGTACAGTGTTTAGTACACTAGCAGCTGTGAGTTTCGTTGTATTTAGTTCCTTTTAGAAGTTATGATTTAAGCGTTTTTCACAAGTGGAAGTAAAAGACTCTGTACTTATCTATTTGTAGACCTTCAAGTAAGCCCCTTAGCCACTTTTCTGTTTTAGGTTGCTGAAACAGCGCAGGAGATGGATTTGGTCCACAAGGCACTTAAGAAGGTTACGATCTGTTTCTTGTGTGCTCCTGAACATATGGAAATCCAACCTTCCGGAGGGCAGTCAGTGTTAATCATTCAATCGGTTGTTATATGGTTTTGCAGGATCTTGATATATACTCACAACATCCTAGGACGAAGATTACTGTCCCACAGGAGCCTAAATTTGCAACATCTCACAGAGCCAACAGAATACGGTTAGGACCTAGATATTGGCTTACAGTAAGTTGTTGTGGGAAATGTCACATTTCACAGGCTGTTTCGCGAATGATCATCTTAGGCACAAGAGCGATGCTAAGTTGGACCAGGACTCAACATCAATATATAGATTCAAAGCACGCCCCTTGAACCGAAAAGTTAGTATCTGCTAACCTAACCTTGAAGTCATTTTGAAAACTTTTTCCTAGCTTAAACTAGTTTTTGTTGCATGTAGATCTTAGAGGCTCCATCATTGCCCATCCGAAAAAAGAGCACTCCCAAACTACCAGAATTTCAAGTAAGCATCCGAAACTAGGCTGGTCTTACTCTTATTTCTTACAGGGTTTATATTCAATAATCTAGTTTTTATATCTTGTGTTTCTTATCAGGAATTTCGCTTGAAGACATCAGAAAGAGCTATGCAACATTCATTAGTGGTATCAACATCGTCATATCATAAGGTAAGCAATTGAATTTACTGTATGTCATATCTTACATGATTACTTCATATCAATTTGTGTATCCAGGCGTGGTATCTAGGTGATATTCATCTTTCATCTATAAAACTCAATCAGTCTCAAATGTTGATATTTTTTGGGTTAAATATTTCTTTTTGACAGGGGTCAGATAAGCCTGATACAACTGCCTTTCTTGATGGAGTTAACAGGGAACCACGGAGGTATTACCTATAAATTCACAGATTATATAAAAAACGAGGGTCTTTCTTTCTTACTCCAACTTGTATAATTGTCATTATTCTGTGAGCTAATTTTAGAAGACCAAGAGATACCGATATACCTAAGGATGATGATACAAAATACCATTTCAAAGCTCGTCCCCTTAGCAATAAGGTAGAAATGTTTTCTTTTTCGTGTCACATTTGCTGGCATTACTTTTCTCATATTAATAATAGGTACAATCATATAGGTTTCATTTCTATTAAACAGATACTTTCAAGTGGACGAGACATTGGTAGTTTCCCAAAAAGCAAGCGAGAACCTACAATTCCTTTGGTAAGTCAGTCTATAGATTATTCCTTACACTTGTCGTGCTTATATCTATGTTGAGTTTTTCCTGTACTAGACTCAAACTTTACTTGGACAAACTCAGGGGTTTAGTTTTCATTCGGAAAAGAGTGTTCAACCAGATTTGCCAACAGAGCTTTTCAGTAAGGTTCGATTCACAGCTTCATACTAGTTCTTCCCAGAATATTCGGTTTGCCTCAGTGGTCTATATTGTGATTTTTTTTGTAGTTTAAATCTGATGAACCCTTCTTTGGTTTTCTAACTCGGCTTTTATTTTACAGCTCTCCTTAACTTCCGAGCTCCAGCCAAACAATGGATCTCGCTTAAGATTTCCTCAGCCTGAACAAGTAAAGGTGCAATTTGTGATGTCATTTCATTTGATTTTCTGTCTTAGCTTTAAAAACATATTGATTCTTAAAATCGCTTTCTTGGCATAAGGGCTCAAAGGAAAATAGACTGAACTGCTTCCAAGCAGGGAATGAAGTAAGCCATTGACACTGAAATTCAAAAGTAAGTTTGTTTAATCTATTTAGTAATTAACCAATAGTAAGTACATTGCAGAGAACAAGCAAGATTTTGGGGAAAAAAATGGTACAACGCAATACAGCTCCTGAAACTAGCCGGCAATGGACCAACAGGTGGTAAACTACAAGCAGCTGTGCAACTAAACTAACAAGTAATATTCAAAAGAAGAATACTTCTACTTTTCTTATATAAAGATATATTCTATAGATTTGATGATCATATTTGTTTTCGATTTTGCAGGAGCATAGGCATTCGCTAATCGTAGAAAAGAAAAGCCTCCTTAGTTAAATATGAATCAGCTGCATTCTTTGTACATGAACATGTGCTTCTCTTAGGTTACAAAAGGCTTAACATTATGAAGAAGATATAAGATCCCTGTCTTCAAGGGATCTGCGGTGACATATGTTGGTGGTTAATTTTGGCAAAGAAATGTAAATTTGTGGATACTCATTTCTTCTTAATATAAATGAAATTCAAAGAGTTTAAATACCTTTCCTTCTCGATTTTAGAAGAAAAAAACAATGATGGCTTCGCCCGGGTTCGAACCGGAGACCTTCAGTGTGTTAGACTGACGTGATAACCAACTACACCACGAAACCTTTTGTTTGTATCTCTACAAACAAGAATAATAAACTCTGGTTTTCTCTTTACTAAAAGTCCATGGAGGTTAACACGTGCGGTTCGACACGTGTTGAAGCCCCATTTTCTTCAGTTAGAGAGAATTCTGCTTTCCTCTTCGATCTTCATGGATGTCTACCTCTACTCTTCTTCTCTCACGGTTTCTGCTGTGTACTTCACGCGCTCTTCCTCCTCGCCTTCATCACTCAAAGCTGATTCTTCGCTGCCAAATTTCTTCTTCTTCTTCTTCTTCCTCTCTAACTCATTCCATTACGCTTCCGAGCCAACGCTCCGAACCTGTTCTTGTCTCTGCGGCCGCGGGAATCTCTTCCTCTGACTTCAGGCGAGTTTTCGAATTTCTGGTGTTCTAATTCCTCGAAGTCGGTACGTTTATGTTGTGAAATTTCGAAAATCTGTACTTGATTTCAGTTTCTGTTGTGTAGGGATGCGATAGATTCATGTCTGTTTAGGAATTGGCTAAAAAACTTGGAATCAGAGACTGGAATTTTAGCTGATGGATCAATGAAATTAAGGCAAGTTCTTATCCAGGTAAGTTAATGTATGGTCTCAAATATTTTCTCTTGAATGATGAAAATCAATCCATATCTATGAATCAGGGAGTTGATATGTTCGGTAAACGAATTGGCTTTCTCAAATTCAAAGCGGATATTTTCGACAAGGAAACTGGTGTGATGGTATCTAACCAGCCTCTTGTATCTGTTTCAATCAATATAGTTTCGCTTTGCTACTCTTATATGTTAAATGCCATTAGGTTCCAGGTATTGTATTTTCACGAGGACCAGCCGTAGCTGTGCTCATTCTCTTGGATTCAGATGGTAATACCTATGCGGTTCTCACTGAACAGGTATTTCCTTATTATGGTTATTGGAATAAGAATGTTTTTCTTTGTGTGTGAATGATTTGAGTTGAATGTAAAAGATAAAAAAGATCATCTTTTACGGGTTTCTTGAAGGTTGAGTTCCTACTGGGAAGCTTGTTTTGGAACTACCTGCTGGAATGTTGGATGCTGATAAAGGTGACTTTGTGGGAACTGCAGTTCGTGAGGTACATCTCTCTTTATTGTGAACCTTTGAAATTTATGTGTGGAAAACTGAATGTCGAGGTTAAGGTTTTAAGCAAGCATATTGTGACTGCAAATGAAATGGTCAGCAATATGGTTTGGATCATTGGCTTGTTTTACCAAAACAACCTGAAATTGTAGAGAACTTGATGTATAGCTCAAAAGGTGTCTGACAAACTTTCTGGACTCCTTTTTAGCGCACTTCACATGACTTTTACTTCATGGATTTATCAGATCGAAGAGGAGATAGGTATAAAACTGAAAAAAAGAAGACATGGTTGATCTTACGGCTTTCCTTGACCCATCTACTGGTTGCCGGATCTTCCCTTCTCCTGTAAGTCATCTTTTCTTTTCTTGTAGACTTTGAACTTGATTGGGATCTTATTAATTGTTTCTCTTGGTATCTCTCTGCTTCAGGGGGGCTGTGATGAAGAGGTGAGTGTGTTTCTTTACAGAGGACAAGTGGAACAAGAGACAATCAGACAGCTACAAGGCAAAGAGACAGGACTCCGTGAACATGGTGAGTTCATCAAAGTCGTGTTGTCCTATACAAAGAGCTTTGGCGCAGTACAGCAGATGCCAAGGTCCTTATAAGCATTGGTCTCTACGAAATGGCTCAAAGAGAAGGCATCGTGCCCAGACACTGAAACCCTACTCCGGATCTCCTACAATTGTGAAAATGATATAATGAACTGATAGTGTCAGGCAGATGAGATAGATTGTGAGCATATGTTCTTTTGTTATTTATGATTTGGTATCGTGAGTGAAAGATTGGGAACTCATCTTTATATCTAAAGATCTTACAAACCCAATTTAGGGTTAGGCTCCCAAAAGTTAATGTGTTGCCATGTTTAAAGCTGTACAAGTTTTGGCAATAAAAAGAAGAAACTTTTAGTTAGTCTTCTGGTTTCTTATAAACCACCAGACCAAATGGACATGACTTACAACATGACAAGAACTTCTTTATCACCATACTATCAAAATTGGACGACATATTCTTGAGCATTCCGATGAGATATCCGTGGTAGAGTTGCGAGTTTTGAAGTTTAACCCCTATGATGAACGACTTCCTCTTTTTCTTGATGATGGCCGATCTTTCGAAGAACCATTGCTTCTGTTAAGAAGGGCCAGAGATAGAAAGTAAGAAAAAGGAAAATGAAGCTATTTTGGCTCATGAACAGGTTTGTAAGCTTACACATTATCTGTTTACTCGATGGCTCTTGTGTGGCTCGTGATTGTGTGATCACCTGCAGAGAAAAAGAGGGTATAATGTGTGAGAATCATCTGACGATCCATATGCAGTTATGAGCATCTCCAGGGTATTATGAAAAAACATGAATCAAACAGCCAATAAATTGTTGTAAGAAACTAAGGAAACTTCATATAACATCAGGTCCAGCCACCAATTTAATCCGAAAAAGCGAGAATGAATGTTGAAAAGTGATGGATAAAACATACTGACAGGAAGACCAAGTTGTTTCATGCATCTGCTGTGGGTTTCAAGGTATTCTTCATAAGACTGCAAAAACAACAACACAGAAAAAAACAATAACAAGACTTTTGTCAAAGATTAAACAACAACAAAACCTGAGCTCAAGATACTTCTCAAGAGACAGTAGGAAGTCCCTGTAATACAGACATCACTGTATAAAAATCAAAACTTGAGCCAGACCCTGAGATATTTAAGTAATATGGATCAGAAAGATCCAACTGAAATAGCTCAGTTTTTGAAAAAATACTACAAAATCTTCTCACCAAGTTTCCAGTATTGTGTCATGACTACCATGAATTCAACTAAACAACATGACTTACAAAAAATATCCAGTTCAAAAACAAGAGTGTGTAATTGGATGAAATTCTTAGCATAAATTACAAGCGGATATGCCACTACCATGTTAAGAAAATCATCATCGGTTAGGGAACTTGCGAGAGGACTTTCCAAAGGCAAACCCCATGAGTTATATCTCAGAGATTTTTCTTGCTCTGTGCGAGATTTAGATGCACCTGATGATGTATGGGGATACTCTGAGGCTAACCCATATCCTCGCTGTTGTGCAAGATGGAATCTGCTGAGGTCATCCTGGTTTTGGTAGACTGCAGGAAGGTATGGCAATGGTGCTTGGCCCCACATATTGTTATTATACTCTTCATCTCCAGAAGAAGATGGAGGTTCTGCGCGAGAGGTTTTTGTCGAATAATCATCCCTAGAAGAGACGTGAGAGAATATATTCAAGAACACGCAGGTCTAAGATCCAAAAAGCCCACTTAATTTGCGAGAAGATACCTATTCAGCAATCCATCATCACAGCTATTTGCATCAAGGAGTTCACAAAGTGCTTCACCAATATCTTCAGGCAACTCCTAGAGCATGTACACAATCAAGAACTTCAAGTTATGTCATTTTCATATAATATAAGTGATTCTGGCATTTAGGAGCCATTATATGAGATTTGTGAAAATCAATACATAAATTCTAGGAGGTGGAAACAAACAGAAGAAACTTTCGGTATACCTGGCAATCACGGCTAATCTTCACAGGCTTGTAATCATTCAAAGGATTCTTAAGATGCAGTGTTTTCTGAAAAGGCAGTTCACTCAACCGCAACCATTTTACTTTAAAACTACGTCCCCAAGGATTGTTTTTACCTCCTCCCTGACTCCATATATGGTCTCGTCTCCAACCCACAGGAGACAACATCTCTGCATACCCTTGGAAGAATCCGCTCATGTTGACGCTGAAGATTAAAATTACTCGGCTAGATTTCTACGTTAAAGAATATAAAGTCAGTACACCTGACACTAAACATAAGACTAGAGAACTGTGCAAAATAAAATGGGATGAGGTTCTTACATGAAAGGCGCCTTCCAATATTGGCTCATTCATAACTTGAGTAGCCCAAATCCCTTTCTCAACTGAAACTTGAATATTCTCATAATTCAGACTTTTGATGATGAAATATCTTGTTTGATACCCCAATTTCCTACTCTTATTTGTGTTCGAACTTTCAAGTTGATCAGTAAAGTTCCGTTGTTCAACATCCACCTTGGAGAGTTTACGGTCTTCCTTACTTCTGTAACTTGAACTCTCTGTCCAGATTTTTTTTGACAAACACAGTTACAACAAGACAAACAGAATAAAATGCAGAATTCTAAGATAAAGAAAAAAATAGAACAAGAGAAAGCAAAGAAAAAGACATGCTTCACAAATTACCTGGATCATCAGAGTTTCCTAAATCTTGTTTCCAATCAGTCAAAGACGAATCAACAACAGATGCATTTTCCTTAGCAGTATCAGAAGACATGCCTCTTTAAACCCTACTAAAAATTCTAACTGAGTATTAACAAACAAGAACGAAGAAACACAAAACTAAACAAATGAATCTTGACAGCAAAACCTGAAGACATGAATATCAATCAAAAGCAATAAAATCAACTATAAGCCTGAAGATTGATTACCTCCAGAAACAGAAGTCAAACTATGTCCTCTAAAAGAGAAAAATAAAGCATGAGTTGACTCAAATCACAGTGCAGCGAAATCAAATAACCAAAGAGAAATTCACATTTCAGATCATCAACTTATGAAACGAGTGTAGTTGGTAAGCATTACACCGAATCAATTAGTTTACAAACAAGAAACAAGTGAAGTTAGTAATCAATTAATCATCAGTCTACTAAACATGAGGAAAATGGTAATCATGAATTTAGTTTTAGGAAGTTCAACAGTATGCAAAGAAATGTTATTTATAAACAAAAATGTCATAAAGTGGTTTTCTTTACTCAACCAGGAAAAAAACAGTCGAAAGAACTATTGTCGAATTAAAGTTCCTCTCTTATTGATTTTTCCCATAATCAAACAGAACCTAAAGTCCCAGATCAGATACAAGAAGACAAAACGATAAACCATTTAGATACATTCCCATAATCATTTCTAGACAAAATTACAGTGGAAATATGAAGAGTACAGTTGATAGAAAACAAACCTTGAATTATCAAAAGCTTTTCTGACAGAGAAAGAGAGAAACTCAAGTGAAGAAGAAGACAAGAGAATTAATGTACTGACTATTTTCTTCTTTCTGTATTTGGTACGAATCCCTAATCTTCTCTGTTCGGCATCGCTCTTTTCTCTTCGTCTCTCTGTTTTGATTTCGTTTTTCTTCTTCTCTCAGTCTCTCTGGATTTTGCTCTCAATTTGGTACAGTTACGTGTAGGTGAGGAAAGGGGTATACTGAACGGACAGGATTGATTAGTATTTAAATCTAACGGTACAGAATTCAGCAGTGAATGGGTCAAGTAACTGCTGGTGTATGATAAAGAAAAGATAAATGGGCCAGAATAAAATTTCTATCGACGTCGAGGCCTACTTAAGTATTAGGCCCACTCTAGATCAGTTTTCAAATTGTTTTTACAAAATGATAATCAATTTATTTTAGAACCAAATTGTAAAAACAATTTAAAAACCGAAGTTCACAAATATAAAATTTGAAAATAAATGACTTTTTCAAAAATTTTAGCAATTTATATGTTTGTTTTCATCATATCAACTTTTATAGTCTGAATGATTAATTTTATAAATATAAATATTTTGAAGGGTTTATTGTATAATATAATTAAGGTTTTTCCTATTCTCCACTATCAAAGCTTTTCATATTCTCCTTCTCCATTCTCCAACGTAACGTAAGGTTTCTCTAAGAGCATCTTTAATGGTAAATTCCATAGGGGTATCTTACCCAAAAATTTAATGGCGAATCTGGATTGACTTATTTTTTTAATTTTTTTTTTTTTTGTAAGAGACCCCTATGGAGTTTACCATCAAAGATGCTCTAAGACTCCAACTTGAACATAAGTAAGATTTTGTTTTCTCTTTTCTCGAAGTTATGATTCTGAATATATTTCAAAACCTTCCAGTTATGTAGATTGTGGTACAATGAGAAGAAAAATATCTTTACACATACATTAAGTTGAAAATAGATTTTGGCAAGATTAAATACCTATAATATGATGTTAATTCGTTTAATATTTTTAATCATCATCAAAGTGAGACGTGGAACTCTTAATCGCCACACGATCCAGCTTCTCTTATCTCCTTCCTAATTTTCCCTCCAAAATACGTTGAAGAAAAAAATCAGAAGGAACCTGAAACTTTGACACAGTAATATCACAATCTCAATTATCAACCACAAATTCCAAATTCAGAAGGAACCTGAATCTTTCACAAGAAACATGAACGATCTCAATCATCTCTTTCCCGTAAGAAGAGCAAAGAAAAATGAGCAGTAAGATGGCGATCACTCTATGAACCCCTCGATTTTTCCCCACAGTTTCTCGCAAACCCATACCCACAAATTGTTCTTTTTCGAAGACGAACTCTGTTGTAAACTTCACTCATGGGCGATCAACTTCTCTCAAAAGAAGAATTTTCTTATTGCCTGTTAAAGCTACTACCGATCAATCAGGTTTTTGTCTCTTTAAAGTTTCGATTTTTTTTTGGATTCATTACTGTAAATCTCAGAGATTATTTCCCTTTTGCTTTTGGTTTTTCTCTGATCTTTGTTTGGGTAGAAATTATTGTGAAAAAGGTTTTGATTTTTCTCAATTATGGAAGATAGCTACATTTCTGACTTATCCTTTTAGGGTTACAAGTTTTCCGGTCATCACTATCTGATCGAAGAAAACAAAACAGAATTTTTATAGTTAGTTTAAAATTGATGCTATTTCTTTGTTGTTTCTGCTCTAATCAACCATTACGTTTATTCCTAGAGAGTTTCCTTACTTTTTAATTATTTGTATGACTTGTCTTCAGGTCAGCAGGTTGGTGAGGGAGATGTTGATAGCAAGATTCTACCTTATTGTAGCATCAACAAGAATGAGAAGAGAACACTCGGTGAAATGGAGCAAGAGTTTCTCCAAGCGATGCAAGTAACTCACAAAACAAAACAAGTTTATTGTAGTTGTGATAGAGAATTTTCAAAGTCTGAGGATTGTTTCTGTTCCTTGCTTTTGCAGTCTTTCTATTACGAAGGGAAAGCAATTATGTCTAATGAAGAGTTTGATAATCTTAAAGAAGAGTTGATGTGGGAAGGAAGCAGTGTTGTAATGCTAAGTAATAACATTATGGTTTGTAGTTTTGTGGTAATCCATTCGCCTAAAGTCTTTAGTTCTTATCAATTTATACATATTGCAGGTTTTGATGAACAAAGATTCCTTGAAGCTTCCATGGCTTATGTCTCTGGAGACCCAATCTTGAGTGATGAGGAATATGATAAGCTTAAAATGAAAGTAAAGGTTTCTATTTTCTTTATACTTACCAATACTATTTCTTAGTTTCATTCATCTTGTTACATGTGTAAACCGACCCTGCATTATGATTGTTTCTGTAGATGGACGGAAGTGAAATTATGTGTGAGGTCCAAGATGCAGTCTTCGTAGTAAAAAGGTAATAAACTATTAGATGAAACAGAACGTAGATTTGTTCTGAAAGTTCATTTATTCTTTCCTGGGGAAAACTTCAGAGGGATTATAGACTTGTGCGCTCCTTGGTTATGCAGGTTTACAGTGATCTCGCCATTGATTATTTCAAAATGTTCTTATTGAATGTACCAGCTACTGTAGTTGCTCTCAGACTGTGAGTATCGGTATTTTGCCTCTATTAACATTTGAATCAAGTAATCTCAGCTTGTGTTAGTTCTTTAGTTTACTTAAAAGTCGTTGTTTTCTTCAAATCCTCTCCAGATTTTTCTTCCTTGATGACATTACGGGCTTTGAAATCACGTACCTGCTCGAGGTAAAAAAAACTTCTTTCTGCTATTATTTTATGGCTTTGGAAGATACACTCATTGCTTGTTCCATTTTCCTTGCAATAATTTATATAAAAAACAAAATTTGCAGCTGCCAGAACCATTCAGTTTCATATCACTCACCAAACTGATCATCAAAGACTCCTTGATCTTGAAGGTACAACAATAATATCTTCTCAGATCAGTTCTGGAACTATTAAAGAGCCAAATATTGTTCACTCAGAGTGAAAATGCATAAACAAAAGATTACAGAATAATTATCTATTTTGTGAAAAATTTTACAACTTTAGATTGATTTAGTGTCAATCCAAAGGATTTAGATTGATGGTTATTCTATTTTCGTGACATATATCTTTCACAGGCCCTTGTCCAAACTGTGGAACTGAGAATGTATCATTCTTTGGAACTATCCTATCCATCTCCAATGGTAGTAACACCAACAATGTCAAATGCTCCGGGTAAGCTCCCCATCTTTAGACTCAAATTGATCACACAAATGTGTTTATAAACATTTCTTGAAATATTTTGATTCTTCTGGTTTACTTGTGGAACGGAGATGATCTATGACTCAGGTTCTCGTTTGATTACATTACCAGAAGGGAGCCAAGCTTAAACCTTTGAGCCATGGTTAGTTCTCATTATGATTTCAATTATCTTATGAGATCATTGTTGATTCAATAGATAACTCTAGACTCAAGTTCATACTTCTCTTTTATTCGCAGGTGGAAATGTATGTAATATTAATACTAACAGATAAAGAATGTGAGGTTCATGATGAATTACCTACTATACGATTTTGATTTGTATAAATTTGGAGGATTTTTTTTTGGTTGTAGAAACCATTAAGTGAATTTAAACTATGGATTGAGACTTATCGATTTAGATTGACAATTTGATTTGATAGTATAAGTCAATTATTTATGATTTCTATAAGATGAAACATTTAACAAAGTGGATTACTAATGTAGTGAGATAATTCAGAAAAGGAAAAGTCATACAAATACTATAGCATGCCAATTTTATATGTTTTTAATAAGAAAAAGGAGCAATTATGATAATCATCATCATCATCATCATCCTCGTCCTCCCATGCTCTCTTCATCATCATTTACCACCACTAGACCTAGCTTCCATATGATTTATTTTATATCTATTCAAATACTTGACTCTGTTTTTAACCAAATTAAAGATTGAATTTTGAATGAGGTGATACCTATCACTTGTCAAATTTCTAGTCTATATTAATAGACCAGATTGTGTTAATCTAGTGCCTGTGTAATACAACATGTTTGTATCATTCTATCTAGATTTTCACATTGTTGTTGCTAATTGCTTGTTTTCAGTAGATTTTTTGGATTTTTTTATGTTTTAGTTTTTTTTTAACATATGTAGAAAAAGATATAAAAAGTTACATTTTGATTCATATATATATATATATGAATTTTGATCTTTGTCAACAATTGAATCAATAAAATATAATACATAATCGTATTGTTGGATTTATGCGTCTATATGGAATTGAATTCGAATGCAAATATGGACATTATCCACATGACTTCCCAAACAGGAACCTATCACAATGTCAAAATTGGATATTAAAGTTTCTTCTTATTTTTGTCTACTTATTAATAATTGGGTTTTGATGAAAAGATAACATTTTACCCAAATTTACTTGTAAAGAATCATGTTTATTTAATTTTATCAGTTATTCCTAAGGCTACTACCGTAAAACAATTGTAAATGTATCATTATAGAATCAAAAATTAAAATTGTAAAAAAAATAAAATAAATTAATACAAGCACTGATCTTAGAAGACCACAAAGTGTAAAGTAATGTCACGAGACTAGCAAAAAGTAGGATAGTATTGTAAGCATTATAAAACAATTGGTCATGCTTCTTCATTATTATGTCTTCAAACATACAAAAGAAAGATACATAGTTTATACTATACACTGATCATGTTTGTCCCCAGAACACATGCCAACAAAGTAAACATAATCAATCTAACTCTTTCTCTCTGTCTCTCGCTTCTTCTTCTGGTCACTTCCCTCTGCAAAACTTACTCCATCTCAAGAATCTTTTGGCTCCTTCTCAGTCCTCACATGGGCTCTATACCATTCATCTTCATCATCCTTGTTTTTCATTTACAGAAATCCAAATCTCAGACTATTGAATCAGCACATCTACTTGATCTTATGATCAGAGATTACACCGTTAGAAACTTCAATATACATTACAAAACAGGCACAGTCCAAAAAATCCATCTGCCTTTGAATTTCTCCTCTATCGATATCGCCACAGCTAAATTCAGATGTGGGAGTTTGAGAAGACATGGTGCAAGAATCGGGGAGTTTCACTTGAATCCAGGCTTGATAGTGCAGCCATGTGTTGAGAGAGTGATTCTGGTGAGACAGAACTTGGGTTTTAACTGGTCTTCTTATATATACTCAACCGGTTATAACTTAACCGGTTACAGTTACGAGTTAGTATCTCCTGTTCTTGGTTTATTGGCTTATAATTCAAATCCGGATGGTGTGGCTGCTAACCCCTACGAGATCAACGTAATGGGCACAGAGAAAAACCCAATTTTGATTAAATTCTGGAGCAGCAAGGCAAGTGGTAGCCCTAAACCTAACACGAAGCAGAACTCATCTCTCTTGTGTGCTTGCTTCACAAGTAACGGTAACATAACGTTTAGAAAGCAAGTTTCAGCCAATGTTTGCTTGGGAACAAAACAAGGGCATTACGCGCTCGTTATTAAAGCTCATGAGAGTGGTGGTGATGGTGTGTTGGTGAGACCACCGTCATCTCCGGCGGAAACTGACGGAGGCGGAGGGAGATTGAGCCGGTGGAAAGTGGCGGTTGGAAGTGTTATTGGGTCATTGATTGGAGCTTTTTTGTTAGGGTTATTGGTTGTGGCGATGTTTGTGAAAGGGAAGAAGAAAGCAATGAGAGAGGAGATGGAGAGGAGAGCATATGAAGAAGAAGCACTTCAGGTTTCAATGGTTGGTCATGTTAGAGCTAATCCTAATACTTCGAGAACAAGATTTGATAATACTAGGTATTATAACAAGTAAACAGCAAAATTAACTTGTTAAACCGTCCTTCTTGATTACTATTTTTCTCAGTTCTTAGTGTTAATTAATTCATACTTATGTTGGACTGTAACTTGTAAGATTTAGGAGACTTAATATAAACTTTTTAATGTAAGATTTAGGAGACTTAATATTATAATTAAGTACTTTTTTAAAAGGAAACAGTTAAACAAAATATAAACTTTCCAGTTTTGCCAAATTAAATACAAACTTTATTTTTAGCCAAATAAAATACGAAATAGTTTTGACCACGCCAATTTAAGTACACGTATAGTCAACTCTAACGACGATTTAACTTTCGTTACTGTTTTGTTATTTGAAAGGATCAAATTTCATAAATCTACCAAATTAAATATCAACTATGATTCTAATCAATTTAAAGATGAACTTTGCCAATTCACGTATGGCATTTCGTTGAGCAAAGTCAAATTTGACAAATTAATCTTAGTTACTACTTCACTCATATATTATTTTTGGTTATTAAAATAAGTTACATCTATAGAAAAACTTATTAGAAGTTAATTCATAAAATTTTAATTATCTATTATAAATAAAACCTTAGAATTTTGGAATTTAATCTTCCAAATAAAATAAATGTAAGTCGATATAATCAATTTTAAAGTAAATGCAAATAATATATTAAAATAATGATAAATAGTATTCTCTGAAGTGTTTGATCATTAATTCATGGTGTTTTCAACAATTTGTTTATGCACTACGATAAATAAAGTTATTTACAATTTTAAAAGTTTATATCAATGAAATGTTTTGCATAAATATGTAGTAAACTAATACATTCATGTACTTTAAGTTGGGAATGAAATTGGTGAAGTTGATGTACTTCTGTTTTCTTCTCAAAATCTTGTGAACTCTATGGCAATAGCTCACATTTTTGTGATAATGAGTAGCTATCTTCCATGCCTTGTAATTAAACAAGGTTTAGATTTTCAAGTAACTCAAAAATATTTTCATAGATTCTATAAGATTTGTCTATAACCTTATCAAAGCCATTTCCAAAAACTGAGTATTTATCACACATTCTTTCCAGAAAGGTGGTAAAAGTTTTGGTTAAACCAACCAACATAACCTTCAACAAGTACTGGTTGGGTAATCTTCTCCACTTGTATTAGTAATTCCCTATCCCTCTTCTTCAATAACTCCTCCAAGTCCTGTTCTTCAATGGAGTGTTTTTCAAATTATTGTCATTTTTAGTATATACCTTAAGTGTTAGTAATAAGATCAAACGCCCAAAATATAAAAAATATGCTATCTTTACTTTTATCAAAATCATAGTTGTGTGTTAAATATATCGAATTTATGTTTTTCTAGTTATTTTATTTGTATGTTTCGTACATTAAATACAAAAAATTCTCTTAAAATTTATATTTTTTTTCTTTAGTGAAATTAATTGACTGAAATAATAAAGATTTGTTAAGAAACAGGTGGCCCAGTTAGTTTGTCTCTGATTTAGTTAGACATGAGGTGGTGGATTAAAATCTCATTCTGCTCCATTTGAAGAACTTAAACTATGTATCGGATCTTGTTGTCGATTCTTGACAAAAAAAATAAAAAAATAATAAGGATTCACTTCTACGACTTCATCGGAAAGAGTTATGATATTTAGTATAATATAATTTTAAGTTTTGAAAGATTTAGTTATGGAAATGATTTTTTTGATCCAACAATAATCCACGATCTCGAGTGACCTGCAAGTTGTGCATCTTTGAGAGAGTTAGTTTTGTACAAAACTATCTCGAGTGATTGATTACTGATTATTACAAAAAGTGCCAGAGTTGTAATTAACGGGTCGGGGAAAAAAATGGAATTAATGGGCCGAAAACCTAATGGAACGAGTTTTGGGCCCAATAAAATGGTCCATAAGATCACGGACATATTCTATCTACCGTAAACCTTAGCACACCTGATTCTTCCCGTGTTTTCGCACCATTTTACTCGACGTTTTCTAGTTGCCCTTAGAATTTCCCGGGAAAGAAAAAAAAAGAGTAACGAAGAAAAAAAAACAGAAGATTTCCATTTTTTCAGCAAAATCTCAAATCTGGAGGAAAGAAACAGTAAGAGGTTCAAATCTACCATGGAGGAAGATGAATCTACAACAAGTGATCAAAAGATGAACATAGATTCTCAGCTGAATCTCCCGCCTTCAATGAATCGACCGACGGTCTCACTTGAGACCAGAATCAACCGTTTGATCGATTCAAACCATTATCATTCTCCTTCGAAGCCTATATACTCAGATAGGTTCATTCCAAGTAGATCTGGTTCCAATTTCGCGCTTTTCGATCTCGCATCTTCGCCTAAAAAAGACGGAAAAGAAGAAGGGGTTGGTTCTTACGCGCGTCTCTTAAAAACGGCTCTTTTTGGGCCAGTAACGCCGGAGAAGAGTGATGTTGTTAGTGGGTTCTCTTCGTCGAACATTTTCAGGTTTAAGACGGAAACGCAGCGTTCGTTGAACACGTATTCGCCTTTTGGTTCTGATGAGTCTCCTGGTGTTAGCCCTAGCCCTGTCAAGTCTCCTAGGAAGATTCCTCGGTCACCTTATAAGGTGAGAGTTTCTTTCGATCTTTGGGGGTTTCTTACGGTATTTTAAGGTTTTAGGGTTTGTTGGTTGAGACTAGGGGCACTAATGTGGATTGTGTTTTTCTTGGATGGATTTGTGTATTGTTTTGTAGGTAATGACATTGTTATTCTTGTTTGTGATTCCTCACTTTTATCTCTTTGTGTGCATTTATGTATGTAACTTCTGAGATCTTTGTTAAGTCTTTGCTAGTACTGCTTTTAAAGAATGCGTACTGTCTACTCTTTATCCAGATTGTTGTGAAATGTTTGTTGTTTTCTTGCATATGCTGTTAACGAGTGTATAAACTTGTTGTTATTGTTATTGTTAGGTATTGGATGCGCCGGCTCTGCAAGATGATTTTTACTTGAATCTTGTGGATTGGTCGGCACAAAATGTTCTTGCAGTGGGATTAGGTAACTGCGTGTATTTGTGGAATGCTTGTACTAGCAAGGTGAGTGTTTTTATCTTTTCTTTTTCTTCATGATCTGTAACTTCAGATTCATTCTTTTTTTAAAGAGTGTCTGACTGGAATGTCTTTCCGCTAATTGCAGGTTACTAAGCTATGCGATCTCGGGGTCGATGACAGTGTTTGCTCAGTGGGTTGGGCATTACGTGGAACACATTTGGCGATTGGAACTAGTAGCGGAACAGTACAGGTTAGATGATCAAGACATTTCGCTATGTATGCCTCTTTAAATGTTATTTTCGACTTGTTGAATGTTGAATGAATCTTCATAAGAAACTAGGTAGCATTACACTATAGTGATTAGAACTTAATCCATGGCACTTTGGGATTGATACTCTCAAAACTTGTATGTAAATAGCACATAAGATAAATTCTCTTGTGGAAGATTTCATATGATTCGTTGTCTTTAGCACTAAGAATGAAATTTTGATTTTTTTTTACTAGATCTGGGATGCACCACGATGCAGAAAAATTAGGACAATGGAAGGTCATCGTCTAAGAGTTGGAGCCTTGGCATGGAGCTCATCTGTTCTGTCTTCTGGTAGCAGAGACAAAAGTATACTTCAGAGAGATATACGGTCTCAAGAAGATCATGTCAGTAAGCTAACAGGTCACAAATCCGAAATATGTGGACTCAAATGGTCTTTTGACAATCGCGAGCTAGCATCAGGTGGAAATGACAATAAGGTAAATGTATAATCATCACTGTGTTGGAGGAAAAAACATAATTTTTCAAGCACGGATAATGATTCTAGGATCTTGCAGCTTTTTGTATGGAACCAACATTCAACACAACCAATTTTGAGATATTGTGAACACTCAGCAGCAGTGAAAGCCATTGCGTGGTCTCCACATCTTTATGGACTTCTTGCCTCTGGTGGTGGCACTGCTGATAGATGTATACGTTTCTGGAACACAACGACAAACACTCGTCTAAGTTGCATAGACACCAACAGTCAGGTAAGCTGATTATGCTAACTTTGAATAGACAACCAACTTTTGAAGGTGTTGTCTAAGTAATCGTCTTTTTACACACAGGTGTGTAATCTGGCTTGGTCTAAGAATGTGAATGAGCTTGTGAGCACGCACGGATATTCCCAAAACCAAGTAGTCGTCTGGAAATATCCAACCATGACCAAAGTAAGAATTCATGTTCTTCATTTCGGTTTCTTCTCTTTGTTTCTGAATTTTGAGAATTTAATGGCTAAACCTGTTTTCTTAAAGTTGGCAACTCTCACCGGTCATACATTCCGTGTTCTGTTCCTTGCAGTTTCACCTGATGGACAGGTTAGTTTTTTCTTTCTTTTTTTCTCATCGATGTTCTTGCAGTCTTCATCTCATATTTTTGGCTTATGTTCTTACTATTTACACTTGCATGAACACAATATTTTGTATATGTTGCAGACGATTGTGACAGGAGCAGGAGATGAAACCTTAAGATTCTGGAACGTATTCCCTTCTCCAAAATCTGAGGTAGAGAACCCGAAGCACACATTCCTGATTCTAAACCGTTAATCTGATGAAAATGAACAATGTGTGACGCATAACATTCTCTGTTTCTATTCTCAGAGCAGGGAAAGCCAAATCGGGGCATCATCTTTTGGTAGATCAACAATCCGTTGAACTCTTGACATGATTATTGGAATAGGGGCAATGAAGAAGAAGCTTAACACAGCCGGATTATGTGAAGTTTTTCTCATGAGAATGCATAGACGAGAAAGACTAAAAGTAGTGGCAACAGGTTAGACCTTAAATTTTATTTAAAAGGTTAGAGTTTTGTGTGATCTAGATTTTTTGATATGTTCTTCTCCGTTGTACAGATTGAATATTATTCTGTAAATATAACATTTTCTGAAACTTTTGAATACGCACCAAAGAAAATGTAACGTAGATTTGTCCTTGGTATGTCTCCTTTGTGGATTTGAAGTTCAGACTAAGCTTTAGCCCACTTTTATAAACTAGTGGGCTAAGCTTTCTTTTGGTTGGGCTGAATCATCTCTCGAACTAGTCGGAACCTTAAGGTCTTGGACTCTTGTGATGCAAAATGGGTATTCATCATCTCCCCAATAGCCCTTACCAGAAAAACATAGAATGTATTAGGTTCATAATTTCCACCAGTTAGCATTGAATTAAAAGATATTTTTTATTTTGATATATAGCCTAAAATTAATATCCTAAAATTTGTTTTTAATGTATTATATATATTGGAAAAAATCAAATTTTTGGTGTCAAAGAAATTAACCACCCGTCTAAGAAGAATTCGACAAAAATTCATAGTTTTTAGTCAAGTTTAATCCAAAATAAATCATCTTATAGAAAATTGGTTTCCCATTACAAGATCCCTACAAATGACCCAAAAAGATTGTTCTTCTTTTACACACCATGCAAAACAAAAGCGATTTTTATCGTACATTTATGATATTGAACATATACAGATCTGGTTACGAATTATAAACTAGGCTTGCTGCTAAGATGAGTTGGCTGAGGTGGCTACATGCTCCTCTAGTCTTCCCAAGCATTTGGGATCCATTTTCAGAATGTTCCAACAGGAACAAAATAGCCCTAAGTGAGGTCTACATAGCCCATAAGGTGGGGACTTGTTCCTTCCCTATATAAATTGAGTCCATCAAAATGAAGAGATTGTTGGAGTAAGCTTGAAGTTAGTCTTTTGAGCTAAAAGGTATATAGTAGACTATTTGAAATATTTTAGGAAATTATCAAAAAGTATAATTGAGATGTTATAAGAAATTCAAAACATAATTGTTTTTTTTTTGGAATTAAGAAATAGTTTAGTTTGTACAAAGAGATGTCAATGCTTGTTTTAATGTATGAGATTAAGAGTTTAAGTTTTAAGTTATTTTCTTAAACTAATAAAGAGATTCATTCTTTATAATTAGTTTATCTCATATCTTCGATCTCTAAAACAAAAATTGGTATTAGAGCAAAGTCACTGATTAAGAAAAGAGTCTTAATCACAAGAAAAGGATTAAACGCAAGGTTTAATCAAAAAGAAATCAAACCATGGGAGACAACAATGCTATAGTAGCCGTGGAGAAGAACAAAGGCGGAGGAGGCTCTACCTCTATACTATGTCCAATGCTATATCAGAGCCTCCTTTATACAATAATTTCTATACCTCTATACTATGTCCGATGTGAAACCCGACTAACTATACCATATGGGTAATAAGTATGAAGGTATGTCTCAATGTACACGAGGTATGAGAGGTAATTGAGACAGAGATTGATGATAGAAAGAAGAATAACGTGGTGATGACATTCCTATTTCAATCAATACCGGAGGATCTTATCTTACAAGTTGGTGAGTTAGACACATCAAAGATAGTGTGGGAGGCCATTAAAAAGTTGGAATCTAGGATTTGAGTGTGTGAAGGAAACAAGGTTACAAACTTTGATGTCCAAGTTTGATCTTCTTAAAATGAAAGAAACCGAATCCATAGATAACTTTATGAGCAATTTATCGGCAATTTCATCAAAGTCGTCTTCTCTTGGAGTAAAAATCGAAGAAACCAAGTTGGTGAAGAATTTTCTCAAGTGTCTTCCTAGAAAGAAATACATCCTTATGGTTGCATATCTTGAGAAACTATTGGATCTTAAAACAACAAGGTTTGAAGATGTTGTACGTCGTCTAAAAGCTTATGAAGAGAGGATTCAAGAAACAGAAGAAAGAAGAAGCTCAAGAAGATCAAAACCTATTGATGTATTTGGAATCACAAAACCAAACGAGGGATTCTAGTGAAGAATCGAGAGGAAGAGGAAGAGGATGACGTGGTCGAGGAAGGGGACGAGGTCGTGATAATAGAGACTTCAATTTGTCCAAAGTAATTTGTTATCCTTAAGCTACAAGAAACACAAGAGGATGAAAAAGAAGAAGAAACACAAGATGGAGATGAATTCTTCAACATGAGATCGTGTTTAATGAAGAAAGTTGTCTACTGAGTTTCGAAGAAAATAATGAGGAAAACATTTGATATCTTGACGATGGAGCTAGCAATCACATGACCATAAATAGAAGATACTTCCTCAAGCTTGACAAAACCATCACCGAGAAGGTAATATTTGGTGATGATTCACAAATTGATATCAAAGGAAAAGGATCGATATCCTTTATTGATCAAAACAAGAATGAAAAGGTGATGAAAGATATGTATCTTATTCCTGATTTCAAGAGCAATATTATAAGTCTTGGACAATCTACAAAATCAGGATGTGACATTAGGATGAATGGAGATGTCTTGACGATGAGAGATCAAGAAAGAAGATTGATTGTTAAGGCAACAAGGTTATGATATCGCTTATACAAGGTAACGATGGAGATAAAGCATACAATACATCTTAATCTTTCTAAGATTAGTGAATCAACAAGATGACGCTCGAGGTGAGGACATATAAGTCAAGCAACGATCACGAAAAATGATTGAAAAAGGCCTAGTGAAAAGGTGTTCCACGAGTAAGCACTGACAAATAAGTATGTGGTTCATGCTTACTTAGAAAATAAGCTAGGCAAGTCTTTCCAACACAACATATTTTCGAGCAAGTAAGAAGCTTGAGTTAGTTTATGGAGATCTTTGTGGCCCTATAACAGTGTGTACGGCTGCTGGTAATGAGTACATATTTGTATTTATACAGGATTAAACTAGATATATGTGAAAATAGTGATGCATTTTTGAGATTCAAGAATTTCAAGACAATGGGTAGAACAAGAAACGGGGGAAATAATAAAAGTTCTTAGAACTGAACAAGGAGGAGAATTTGTACCCCAAGAGTTCAATTTGTTTTGTGAAGAGAATGTCATCAAGAGACACCTCACCGCACCATATACTCCTCAACAAAATGAAGTCGTTGAAAGGATGAATAGAACATTAATAGAAATGACAAAGAGCATTATGAAAACACATGAAGAAGCCCAATTTATTATGGGAAGAAGCAATAAGAAGCTACAAGCTAATAAACTACACTAGTTGATATGTTTTAGGAAATTATCCAAAAACATAATAGAGATGTTTTAGGAAGTTATCCAAAACATAATTGTTTTCTTTCTTTTTTTGGAATTGAGAAATAGTTTAGTCTATATAAAGAGATAGCAATGCTTGATATAATGTATGAGATTAAGAGTTTGAGAATTTAGATTTTGAATTATTTTCTAAGCTAATAAAAAGAGTCATTCTTTATAATTCGCTTATCTCATATCTTCGATCTCTAAAATAATAGAGGTATGTGTCAGTTTAACTATCATCCACATTATTGCTTTTCATTTTGAATTTTTTTTACTGTCCATAAGTTTTTTCTTTTGCAGACGATTGTAAATGTTAAGGTCAAAAGACATGAATCATTCGTGATCAGTTAATGGGCAAAACACAAGGACTGGACTTTTGCCTCACCACATAATCTTGCCCGCACGTGTTTTTATACTTTTACTTGGATCCTTTCCTCAAATTCTGATAGATATATACAATAATTCAGGTCATAATTGTGGAGACATTTTTTGTTTAAAACTGACGAAAGAAGAAAAAGTTAAGCTACAGTACTATAATACATGAGAATGTACTATATGGCCATAATGAAGCGAACCACCAACAATATCGTCATTAAACTATACAATGTCAAATAGCTCCTATAATGTTGTAGGCTTGTAGCTTTTTTGTTTATTCCTTTATCACATGCATCATCAATTGTCATTTTGTTGTGGATCACAAATGATGATCTGTATTCCACCAAAACTTGCATCAAAATCTACGAAACCTTAACCAAAATCTAATAATGGGTATATTTCTTTCTCTCTAAATCGTGGAAGCTAGAGAGAAAGAAATTTGCTGACAATAGAGATGGCTTTCGTGAGACTTTATACATGTAACAAGTGCATCATAATACCATTCACCTTGTATAACTAGTGGAGTGGGCGTATATGATAATGAGACTTATTATGCTTAACAAACGTTCATTTTCCTTTGGATTATCTAAACAACCAAAGAAAAGTGATGAATATTCATGAGATATATCATTCGGTTTGTTAGTTATAGACATTCCCAACAGGTCATCTGTGCATTCCCATATAGTATATATATTAGATTGTAATTCACTCGATTTTCAATGAGGGATATCTATCACATTCTAACAACTTCATCTGTATCAAATAAACATTGCACAACTTACCATTGGTGACTCTTAGCAGAAAATATAATACCGAAGCGTTGCAATGAGATCCAGAAGGAAGTGACCTTCACTAATATGGCAATGAACATGAAGTGACATCTTACCTTTCACCTTCTTCCACTCGGCTACTACTTCATCCCGGAAGAATTTATTTGCCCACTCTTGCAGCTGGTAAATCCATAAACTTATTCATCAGTCTTCAAAACATCAAACCCTAAACCCTAAACCTTGCAGATCACTACAAGAAAACAAAGCTAATTCTAACAGACAACCCCGTCAATAACGGTTGAAACTCCCCAAATCCGACGGGTATTGACCGTTTTGAGCTGTGGGTTTGAGATGGTCGGAAACCAAAATTTGGTCAGTAATCGTGGGAAATATCCGACAACAATAGTGCGGTCAGTCGTGGTCGGAAAGATTCTGTCAAAAACGGTCGAAAAACTACCGTCAAAAAGTAGTCGGTAAAAGCTCAAACAAAAAAAACAAAAAAAAAACAAAAAAAAAAAAAAAAAAAACAAAAAAAAAAAAAAAAAAAAAAAAAAAAAAAAAAAAAAAAAAAAAAAAAAAAAAAAAAAAAAAAAAAAAAAAAAAAAAAAAAAAAAAAAAAAAAAAAAAAAAAAAAAAAAAAAACAAAAAAAAAAAAAACAAAAAAAAAACAAAAAAAAAAAAAA
>JAKUCM010001402.1:0-45260 GCA_023374145.1 Lepidium sativum | reverse complement strand
ATCACTCATGCATTATGTTTCACAAATCCTTTTAATATGTATCGATATAATCTAGGGAGATTCATTTATATACATAAAACATCGATTGTAACGATACATAAAACATGAATAATTTTGTTGCTGGTTTCGATCTCTAATAGAAGGGATGTTTTACGCCATGTCAATTTGGTATTAGCAACGACTGATCCCGGTTATGGGGAGATTAGCACCTAGAGATGCATACGAGTTTAAAAATCTTTACAAAATCTTAATTGATTGTAAGATTTTCTAAGTTTTGTGATAATCACTTTCATTACGATCTTCACTTCCATGTTTTTTCTTACAGAAGGAAGTTTCATGAAAGTCAAGGCTCAGGTAAGACTAATTACTCATAAATTATATCAAAATTGGATTTGGTTTCAAATGTTTTTTATAACTAATGTTCTTTGAGTTAATTAATTTTTTTTGTAGGTCGTTGGAGATTGGTGTGTTGCAAAGCCTTCAACGACTCATGAAAAGCTTCAAGAGAACATAAACTTTGCATGTTCAAAGATTGATTGTCAGATAATAATGGACGGAGGTGCATGTTATTCTCCTGATAATCTCATGAGTCAAGCTTCTGTTGCCATGAATCTTTATTACCAAGCTCAAGGACGACACTTTTGGAATTGCAATTTCGGTGGTTCTGGTCTTATTGGCATCACTGATCCTAGTAAGTTTCATTTTTCTCGTTTCTTTTTCAGATTATTGAATCGACAAAATCCAATTTATAGTCAAAATTCATAAATTAACCTCGAACAATATTATACGGGAACACACGAACTTTGATGGAAAATGTGGTAGAGAAGAATTTAATCACTTGACTATATACATTAATTTTTTAGGTCTAATTTTGTAATATTTTTGTTTTATTTTTCATTTCTTTAATTTGCAGGCTATGGAAGTTGCAAATATCAATATCGTAGGTAAAACATATCAAGCTTTCGACTTTGTTGCAAGAAAATAGAGGACTCTTGTCTGAAATTTTCATATTTGATAACCAAAGTCGAGATGTTTCGATTTTTCAACAATAAAATGTTTTGAATTTCTAGATAATTTACCATATGTGTAATGTTATTGTCAAACCAATAATATTATAAATAATTAACAATAATTCATCTCTGATTCAGTATTAATTATGATTCACTATAGTGATTAATAAGAACCAACATAGTTTAATTTTCTTGCAAAACAAAACCTAACATACAAATAAAGTTTTGTATAAGTAACAATTTGTATTTTCTTTTTTGGTATGGCTTTGTGAGATGTAGAGTAGAAGAATATGAATATATATCACCTAATTAAATATAGATCTCACTATAATTCTAATAAAGCTTTGAGCGTTTTTTCTTTCAACTAATCTTTTTAAATGGCTCAATGAGGATTTGGACCATATAGAAGATATAAGACAGATTGATCTTAACCTCCTACAGATTTTTAGATCTCCATTGTTCCTGTAAGAATTTTGTCCCTTCCTCTTCCTTAGTTTGGGAGAGAAGATCAATCCAATATCTTGCAGATTTAGGTATGATAGTTTCAAAGCTCGATACATTTGGTCTAATGAGTTCATGTGTGTGTTCGACTGCTTTCGAAGCGACAAAACCAAGAATAGTCTCGATTTCCAAAGTTATGATCGTATCTCCATCTTCTATCTAAGTTTGTTACAGTATTAAAGTCTTCTCTACATATATGTTATTCATTATTACGTTTGCTTTGAATTTGGTGTTTTATGCTTCTTGTACTAATGTATCACTCATATTTTAATTAATGGAAGCATGGTTAGTGACAAAAAAATCACCTAATTAAATTGTCTTTAATTATTAGCTATTATTAGTTGAAGTGAAGATTTCTTTCTTCTAGATAATTAAGTATAATATCTTAGCAGTATCCACCAAAGATAAATAAATAGTAATACAAATTTGGCACTTATACATATAGTACTATATATGTAGGGTTAGGTTAGTTCTTAATGCGGCAATATTAATAATTAATTCAACACATGACACAAGCATATGAAAGATGGGTCGTAATGAGAAATTAATGTGTGAAAGACCTCTTGTCTTCTCTTCTCATTTAGTTTTAATATTCTTAATTGGATTCCAAACTTAAATCAAATATATACTTATATAATATACAGTTGGATTAAAAAAAACATTTCACCCATAACTTAAATTCTTAGTAAACCCAAAATTTTAGAATTACACAATTTTTTTAATCACTAAACTGGCATCTAGCCTAGTGGCATGTGGTAAGTCCACTTAAGGCAGCGTATTTGCATAACCTAAGATCGAGTCTCCATGCCTACATTATGTAGGAATTTGGTTATTGGGCCGGCCAGTTGTGGCCCAACATAATTTGCCGTTGACAAAAAAAAAAAAAACTAAATATTTAACCACAGTATTTAAAAATAGTCATGTATTTTTCCTCTTATATTTTTTTGTCAACGACATTAATATAAACAATTAGTAAACATTTACAACTTATTAAATAAAAATTATTTTTACAAAAAACTTAAATGTTATTTATATTGACTAAGGAAATATATAAACATTATTTAGTAAATCATTTTTTCATGTTCCTAGGCCTAGTATGCACGATAAAAATGGTCACGGATTGTAAAATATTTTCCTAATTCGAAACAAATGAAACGTATGATGAATGTTTTTACTCCCAGGAGGAGACCAGTGATTGGTCAATGTCATGTGAACTAACATTTGTCAAATACTGCACTAATTAATGAAGGCAAGTGACTACCACGCGCGAGATTCGAGCGAGTGTGGTAGTGGTCATGAGTCATGAGACAACAAAAAAGAATCAACCTCGTCTATGAAAACTTCTTCAGATTCTGTTCTCATTTCGACACCAATAAAAATAACACATAATATGTCGTATTATGATTTGTGTATATCATACACCAAATAAATAAATCTCTCTACTAAACCTAATAACATTTTTAAAATTTTTATAAAAATAATACTTTTTGGGCGGGGACAGGAGCGTATTTTTGAGCAAAAGTAACATACTCCATATCCTTAACAAACGACAGTTGTGGTATAACAGCATCTCCAACAACAGAAATACTAATTAGAAATTTTTTTATAATAATATATATATATATATATTTACTAAAATTTAATTCCTTTGATTATTTTTTTCAAAAAATTTAAAACCTCTAATCATATAGTGATATATGATACTTAAATTTCTTAAAAAGTTAAAATAAAATCTCCTAAATCTTTTATTTAATAAACTTTTTTTCTCTCTCCTCGTATCATTACTTTTTTTATTTTTTTTTATTTTTAAGAGACCAACCTTCCATTAAATTGGTCTAAATATTCTTATGTGAGAATTATAGCTTTTTCAACAACTATGTGAATAAAAACCAAATTATCTATAAATCTCTCAAATGGAGGTGCTGAATTTGAATCACTTGACCACCGATCTTAGAAAAAAAGCAATCGGTTTTTGGAGAGATTATAGGTCAAAAGTCCAGAATCTTTTTTTTATTCTAGTAGAAAAAAACTCTAAATCAAAATTAGATCAAAAGTTTATAAAAGTAAATATTTGACAAGTTGATCAAATACACATTTTCTGTTAAAAAGCTTTACTAATATCTTTAGAATGTAATTATAAAGTTTTTATAAAGAAAAAAACTAGGAACATAACCAAACATGATAGGTATGGTGGTAAATATTGGCTTAGTGCAAAATATAAATTCATCGTCGGAATCTAATTTTTGCTATTAAATTCCAACTATTTGGCAAGACGAAAATGGTTCATGCTTTAGATCTTATTAGAAAATTTGGAGTCAAGTTACTCGTCGATACTAATTCCCTCGGATTAAAAACAAAAAAGATAGCTTAATCAAATCTATCCAATAGCATCTACTAGTCCAACACCGGAAAATGTGTTTGTGACCGTTTGATATGAACAGATAGATTTATGTTTTGTGGTTAGAAAGAAGGTAAAAGTAAAAGACCAACATTGAGTGAAGAATTAAGCAACTCCGTCTCTCTTCATGATGATAAATGAGTTGATTATATCCAAAAGGTAGTAAGAGAAAGAAGAAAGATAAAGTTTCAAAATATTCATCCCCATACCAACCAGACCCAGATCCAAAGTTGCAGACTTTTCAACATTTCATTTACCCCATTCACTCAAAAAGGACTACAAGACCTATAATTTTCTTAATCTAATCAATAAATTAGTATTCTTTATTGTGTTGTGCGTGTTAGATGGATACGAGACCTGAGAGAGATAGACAAAAGAGAAAATTACCAGACAAGAGTTCTTTCTTCTCTGCTGCTTCTTTTTCATCTTCTCTCTCTGTCTTTCTCTTTAGAAGAAGAGAAAGCTACAAAAATCTCAGAATCTAGGTAAGTAATTCATGTTTCTTAATGATTATACTGAAGAGAGGGATTTTGATTTAGTATTCTGGTTTTCTGGGTTGTTTCAAAAGATATGTCTTTTATTGTTTTTCTGTGTGTTCTGTTTGATGTCTCTCTTCGTGTTGGGATGTGAAACACATGAGTTTCGAGGTAAAGAGGAAGAGAAAGGGGAAGAGCTCACTTGTGAGTTGTTGTCTTGAGAACAAAAATCTTCAATTTTCAGTTTCCTTTTCTAATAATTTCTCTGTATATTTGGAAACTGTCGTCTTCTTCTCTGTCTATCTCTCTCTCTTTGCATCGTACAAGCAAGTTTTGTGTTGATAAAATCAGTTCACCTAATCTGAGGAGAAGATAAAAAATAAAGTTGAGTTAAGATTTGTCTAAAAGTTAAAACTTCCTTTTCATGGAAGCTCAACAACTTAAAAAATCTCTCTTTTCTCTTTGGTATTTCTGTATTTGAGTTCTTTGGATCTTCCTTTGTTCTTTAACTACAGTTTCATTTGGATCATGCAGGTTAAGAGTTTTTGGTTGTTGAGAAGCTGTTCTTCACCTTCTCTGCTAAGAGCAATCATGCTAGCTTGCGCCTGCTCTGAAAGTTTATATCCATTTGTCACAGTAAGATATACTTCTGATGGATTTTTGTATACGAATTGCAAATAATTAATATACTATTGTTGTAGTTTTGAAATTCTCCATGCATAAATCTTGGAATTATCATAAAAGTTTAGTCTTTGAGTTGTGTGAAAAAAAAGGCTTGAACAAAGGTTGTGTTCTATTGTATTGTGACAGGTAAGTAGAGTAATGTTGTAAAAATGGTGAAGAAAGGAAGTCTGGTTTTCTGCAATTAAAAGGGTTTTTAGTCCACATTCCAAAGAGAAGCTAGGCAATGTAAGCTCACTACTCCCAAAGAATACTGAAGTTTCTTAGCTTGTGGACTGATGAGATACTTTGGCTCTTGGTGGCCATAATTTGCAGCAGGAACAAGAAAGAAAGAGTGGAAAAGAAAAAAAGAAGAAAGGATTTGGGAGGCGAGAGACCAATTCATTTCTTCCCATCTTCAGAGAGCCTAGTAGTATCGAAAAGATCTTGGGCGAGGCCGAGAGAGATCACAATCTTATTTTCAGGCCTCCTACTCCTGATCGATCAAATCCATCCGCAGCTTCGCCTCTGAGGCCTGCTTCTCCATGGGTTCCTACTCCGAGACCAACTTCTCCAAGAGCCTCCTCACCACGAGCCGCTTCTCCAAAGCCACCTTCTCCGAGATCCCTTTCAGTAAAGCTTCCATCTCCAAGAGTCGACCTTCCAAGATCCCTTTCACCAAAGCCCTCTGATCGATCAAAGCCATCATCAGCCTCTACCAATGGTCCTCCTCCACTGAGGTCTGCTTCTCCTCGGATTCCTTCTCAGAAAAGTACCCCTCCCAATATTCCTTCTCCAAGACCAACTTCACCAAGAGTTGCCTCTCTACAAACTGTCTCTCCAAAGCCACCTTCTTCAAGAGCAGACCCTCCAACATTGGAGACTCCAAGACCATCTTCGCCAAAGCTTCATTCTCCAAGAGCGACTTCTCTAAGAGTAGACCCACCAAGATTGGATGCTTCAAGACACACTACGCCTAAGCCTCCTTCTCCAAGAGCAGACCCACCAAGATTGGATGCTTCAATACACACTACGCCTAAGCCTCCATCTCCAAGAGCAGAGCCACCAAGCCTGGATGCTCCAAGACTCACTGCGCCTAAGCCCTCTTCTCCAAGAGCAGACCCACCAAGAATGGATGCCCCAAGACCCACTACGCCTAAGCTCCCTTCTCCAAGAGCATGTTCGCCTAGGCCTGTGCAGCGAAGGGAGGTTGTTCATAGACCAGAGCCAACGCTGCCTATCCAACATGCTTCTGCAACACAGATTCAAGGAGCTTTCAGAGGTCACATGGTACGTATACACATTCTTTGTTTCTGCTTTAAAATTTGTCCATTACAGTAGCCCCATTTCTAAGACAAGGAAGTTGTTGACTTGGGTGAAACAGGCAAGGAAAAGTTTCAGAGCTCTCAAAGGTCTAGTCAGGCTTCAAGGGGTTGTGAGAGGATACAGCGTGAAGCGGCAGACGGTAAATGCAATCAAGTACATGCAGCAAGTGGTCCGTGTTCAGTCCCAGATCCAGTCACGTCGCATCAAAATGTTGGAAAACCAAGCTCAGGTTGAGAAAGATATAGCCAGATTGGCGGCGTCTGAAGCTGGTAGCGATAATTGGGACGACAGTGTGCTGACAAAAGAAGAAAGGGATGCAAGATCACAGAGAAAGACTGATGCGATAATCAAGAGAGAAAGATCCATGGCCTATGCATATTCTCATAAGGTGATACTTAATCATTCCTCACGGCATCATCATGTTGATGCATATTTTTGGTTTTCACCAACATCTCTATCTCTGTGCAGTTGTGGAAAAACAATCCCAGGTCTGCTCTGGACAATCGATGGTGGAACTGGGCGGACCGGCAGAATCCTCTTGCTAGTCCTGTACCTAGCCATAGCCAACCACTAAGAGATTTCAGGTTAACACCAACAAGACTGTGCCCAAGCCCTCTGTCTCAGTCTAGCAACCAACACCATATCAGGCTAGACAACCACTTTGGCACTTCCACACCCAGGTCTTCGAGATCTACATTTCATACTCCATCCAGACCCACCCACACAGGCACATCCAGATACTCGAGAGGAAGACTAAGAGGTCAAGATTCTCCTTTTTTTAAGGATGATGACAGTCTCACAAGCTGTCCTCCATTTGCGAGCTACATGGCCCCAACAGTTTCTGCGAAGGCAAAAGTTAGACCAAACAGCAATCCAAAGGAGAGAGTGATGGGTACAACACCGATGAGTGAGAAGAGGAGAATGTCATATCCTCCTGCGCAACAAGGTCTCGATATGTTTAGATGGAAGAAAGGGTCATTGCTTATGAGCAACAGCAGCAGCCACAGGGGTCCTGGTTCACCTGGAGGTGTGGTTCTTGAGAAGAAAAAGACACTTAAATCAGTAGGAAATTTGAGTATTGATTCCACTGTCTCGCTGCCAGCAACTGTTGGGAGAAAGGCATTTAACAGATTTGTGTGATTTCTTTTTATTGAGCTTTCTTTTCTAATATTTACTACTCTTGCTTGCGTTATGGGTGGTGTTGATTTTGAGTGTTGCAACATAATAAGAAAAACAAACAACAGATGATTTGGTTTGAAGTACAAACTTTTAGAATCATACGAGCACGACAGAAATGAAACGGACATGGTTTATAAAAATTGAGGCAACTGCTTGAATGATACAGATATAATAATGAACCGGAAATGTGTTTGTTCTTCAGTGAGAAGGTTACATTGAGAGACATAAAAGTTATTACGATTCAAGATTTGGATTACCTTTTCTTCTACGTTTGTGTTTGTTGATGAAGAGAATCTGCTCTAATGATTGAAGTAAGAGACGGATGAATCCGTGCACTTCTCATAGAACTGAGCTTCGCTTCTTCCTTTCTCATACTCCTCTCCTAGAGGCCACCTCGGTCCGAAGATCATACTGAATTTATAACCCACGAAACATCAATCACAGAGTTATATAATCTAACTAAACAACAGAATCTCTGCAAGTATTGACCTTGTATTTAAAACGTACCACGAAATCATCAGGTTCATTTACAGGTGGAGGTGGATCATATCTTCCTACAGCGAAAATGCTCAAGACCAGTCCAAGCGACCATAACTCCTGGAGAGATTAATGAACTATTAATTTCCATTTTCTCAATATCTGATTTGACCAGCAGGCAAATCTCAAACTCATTGTACCATTGTCTGTGCAAAGGCTAGGAGGAGGGCAAACAAGCTTTAGGTTTTTGTTTTCAACAATGCTATTGAGTCGAAGTCGTACACATTGGTTTGAAGCAACACCACCAGAGACTACCTGAAGATTAGTTGAGAAATGTATTGTAAGGCAAAACCGAGGTTTTTCTTTTCTACATTCTATGCCTCACCATATGTTTAATAGAAGGCTCTAGTTTTAGTGCCCAGTCTATTGCTCGTTCACACTTTTCCTCCAGATGCAAAACAGCTACTCGCTGGTTCATATAAACTGAACATGTTTAGAAATGATCATTTCACAAGATCATTAAAACCACATATTAATTTGTACCTGGAAGGAAGCGGCAATATCTGCACGGTTTCTTCTGTCTTCGTTTGTTGCAGAAGAGAGTGGACATTTAGCATCGCTGCACTTCAGCAAAAGACCATTATCTTTTTAACATAAAGCTTCCTCATATGTGACATAACTGGGTAAACAATTTTCAAAGCTGACTAGTCTCAACGTTACATTTCTTTGGCTTCAATGGCTAGCCTCACTTGTGTCTTCAACCCAGCATAAGAAAAGTTACAATCTTTATGATGTTTCATTGGAACCTGATAAACAAGGTAACAACAACATAAATGATATGGACATTGAGAAGAACAAGAAAAAGATGTCTAATCAACCAGCAAACTAGTTTCACTTACATTAAACTTAACAGATTTGGCATCCCCCTCCAGAGCAAGTTCTTCAACAGCTGGTCCACCACTTCTGCGCATATCAAGACCGAGCCATTTCGCTGTTTTGTCAAATGCCTCGCCTATAGCATCATCTATTGTAGTCCCAAGTTGTGTGTACTGACCAAGCTTATGAGCAAGAACTAGAAGATTATGCCCTCCTACACAGAAAAAGAATGGGTATCCCTGTTTAGATTGAAACCTAAATCACACTGTGAAATTCATTCTGCTTAGAAGAAACCACTTTAAGCACTACCTGATATAAGCAATGCCATGAAAGGAAAGCTTAAATCTTGTTCCACTAATCTACAAAGACAAATTAAAAGCTGCTGAGCAATAAACAAATCTAAAACTAGGACCAAACAAATAAAGCGAGCAGATTAAGCAATACCTAGCTACAAGGGCATGAGCCTCCATGTGATGCACCCCGACGATTGGGAGATTGAAGTTACCAGCAACTCTTCGAGCCTTCTGTACACCAACTGTATGACTCGAAAAAAAACACTATTAACATAATTAGTACCCGTACGACACTTGTTATTTCAGAGCACATGAGTGAATACTTTTTTCTCTAGCTTACCGCGTAGACAGAGGCCCAAACCAGGTCCAATGGTAACAGCAACAGCAGAGAGATCCTTCTCGGTCACATTGGCTAGATCAAGTGCGTCTTGCACAACCTGCAACCAATGTATGCAAATTTTTTGTCTGCCATCAGCATTAAAACACAAAAGCCTAAACCTACCCACATCTCGGGGCACAAGTAAGTATCTGGACCAATTCTGAACAAGGACCGAATCTAGATACTTGAGAGGTACTGAGTCTTGCAATGCTTTGTAATGATGGACAGTCTCTATTACCTTATCTATAACCCGGGAGTGTGCTTCTTCAGCCTGTTTAGGAGCGACGCCTCCATATTGGGCAAGCAATTCTGCCTTAATGTTGCCAATTCCGAGATCAGAACAGGTGAAACTTAACGAATGATATAAAGAAAAGTGATTTTCAAATGTGAAAGGCCTTCTCAGACAAAATTATGTCTTCAAGCCATTAGTTAAGTCTTCTAAACAATCAAATGCACACCAAAGAATAAACTTGCCGATAAAGCAAAGGACTGATCTTTACCTGAGAAGAAATGACTTGACTGAGAATTTCACCGTTACCTCTCACCTAAAAACCACAATTCTCAATTTCAGAGTGAAGCGTGAACTAATACAAGTTCACGTAAGTAATCAATTAGGAAACGATAAGACCAAATGTGACTAAACGAGCTTACTACAGCTGCAGCAGTATCATCGCAACTCGTTTCAATGCCCAGAACAACCAAATTATCATCCAATTTCGAAGTTCCAATTTTAGGTAAGGAAGAAATTCTTGTTCCGGTAGAATACAAACACGTCCTCTGAAACTTGGATGAAGATGAAGGATAGATTAGCGAGAAAGTCGGGGTGTTGGTTTTAAGCTTATGGAGATTTTGTAATCTGAGAGAATGATTAGTCGCTATAATTGAGATTCCAGGATAGATATTCAATCTGGAAATCGCCGGAGAAAGTGTCAGAAACAGACGAACCATTTCGCCGACCGAATGAAAGCAACGGAAACTCCCTCGAGCTGATAAGAGAAGATGACTTACTGGCGTGGGCTTTGGAGTGTTGCTCAATTTGGTTTACTCTGAACCATTGAACCGAATCAAATTTCGGTTTTGGTTGGACCACTGTGATTGGGAACCTTCTACCTGATTTAGAGGTACAAGGACCTAGAAATAATGGAGCTCTCGACCATTTCGTTCACTTCCTGCAAAAGTATATACCTTTCTCTGTATTTCCTACATCTCCGGCGAAGGATCTGGCCGTGAGCTTGATGTTTCGTTCTCCTCTACTTTATTTGCCGTGAAAGCTGATTAAGGTTTAGTTGATGCGAAACTTCTTCTGTGTAAATAGTGAATACACACCCAAAGCAAATCCAGGTAATCTCTTTTGTTTGTGATCTTCTTCTCTAGATTCAGATATAATTATAATGGTTACTTGTCTAATTACAAACCTAAGTAGCAAAGTTTCTGATTTTATTTTGAAAATGAACAGTAGAGGAAAGATCTTTAGGGTTTGATGTTTTCACATTTTCCATAGTTTCGAACCCTACATATCCAGATGCTAGATTTTTCTTTCATCGAAATGATGTTTTTTCAGTTCGAGATCTGTATACACAAAAGGTCTTAAGTAAAATTTGTAACAGAAACAAAAGATTTGCTTATGTGAACTATATTTTTGTTCTTCTTGTTTTTCAAATTGAATCCCCTGTTCCATAAGCGTGATTCTAAGGCAAAACTATCTTGTGCAGGAGAATATTGGTGGGTTTTGTCTGAATTAGAGTGATTAAGAGAATCCATTTTGTTTGGTGGTTTCAACTATGCTACCTAGTGGGTTGAAGGAAACCCAACTCCGCGAGAGCAACAGCAACCAGAAGGTCCATCCTCAACCAATGGAAGAGTCAATCAATCAGAATCCAGAAGCTATGGAAGCACTTATTTCCAATCTCTTTGGAAACATCTCGTCTTTGAAATCTGCATACATTGAGCTTCAAAGTGCTCATACGCCTTATGATCCCGAGAAGATTCAGGCAGCGGATAAAGTTGTGATTTCTGAACTCAAGAATCTCTCAGAACTGAAGCATTTTTACAGAGAGAATAACCCCAAACCTGTATGTGTCTCTCCACAAGACTCTCGTTTAGCAGCAGAGATCCAAGAACAGCAGAGTCTGTTGAAGACTTATGAAGTCATGGTGAAGAAATTTCAATCTGAGATTCAGAACAAGGATTCTGAGATCACGCAGATGCTCCAAAAGATTGAGGAAGCAAACCAGAAACGGCTTAAGCTTGAAAAGAATCTTAAGTTAAGGGGAATGTCAACAAACGAAGCTTCTAATGCAGATGGAAATTTGAAATTTCCAGACTTAACCACTGAGCTCTTTATATCAACTTACGAAGATGCTGCTAAAGCTGTGCACGATTTCTCCAAGCCGCTAATTAACATGATGAAAGCTGCAGGATGGGATCTTGATTCTGCCGCTAATTCCATTGAGCCTGATGTTGCTTACGCCAAGAGGCCTCACAAGAAGTATGCATTTGAATCATATATATGCCAGAGGATGTTCAGTGGGTTTCAGCAAAATAATTTCTCAGTAAACTCAGAGAGTACAACATTTATGACTGATGATGACACAGAAACATTCTTCCGTCAGTATCTCGCTCTGAAGGATATGGATCCACTAGATACTCTAGGTGCAAACCCTGATTCCAATTTTGGTAAATTCTGCAGGAGCAAGTATCTCATTTTGGTCCATCCAAAGATGGAAGCTTCTTTCTTTGGAAATCTAGATCAACGTGACTATGTCACAGGAGGTGGGCACCCAAGGACTGCATTCTACCAAGCCTTCTTGAAACTCGCAAAGTCGATATGGATCTTACACAGACTTGCTTACTCGTTTGATCCAGCTGCAAAGATCTTCCAAGTGAAGAAGGGTAGTGAGTTCTCTGATTCGTACATGGAAAGTGTTGTGAAGAACATAGTAATGGATGAAAAAGAAGGGAACCCAAGAGTTGGTCTTATGGTCATGCCTGGGTTTTGGATTGGTGGCAGTGTGATTCAAAGCCGAGTTTATGTTTCAGGTGTGAAAGTTCTTGAATGAAGAATCTCAGGAACTATCTTAAAGCTTCCCACTTTGTTGTGCAACTTTTAATTTTCCTCTTTTGTTATAATCATATTTTAAGCAAGCCTACATGTAATGTATGAAAAATGGAAGAAGTTTACAGTTGTTTCTCAATTTCAATCTTAGCCTTTCAATGAATCACTACTGAATTATAGTAATGCATATGTCTCTGTTTTCAAGATTTTGATGATCTGATAATAAATATTACCTTAAACTAGGTTGTGATTCTGTAGTGAACAGATGTAAGAAGGTGCACAGGGTCGACTATTTTATAATGTTGGTGTAGAATATAATCTTCTAATTAGTTTATTAAATTATCTCAGTCATTGACCTCTGCGTTGTAGCTCTCTGTTACAAGTCTTGACAAGTTCAAATGTTTCTGGTTTCTGCAGTCATTAGTTGATTTTATCGAATATACAAACTGTTTAATCAATTGATTATTGAAGCATTGACTCTGCAGCCTGTAGCAATCTCTCTGAGTTTAGTCCTTGTTCATAAGCTTCCTTTATTGTTTAGTTAACTTTCTTGATGCTCTCAAATATCAAACGACAATAGAAACTAAGCTCTCAATATCTTTTATACACATCAACTGTTCAAAGATCATGTCTCGTAAAAATGTCTCAAGGGTCGTTTTCTTGATCATTGTTCTGTTTTGTTGTACTGAAAACTCCCATGGTCATCTGCCTATGCAGGGATCCGCCGGGTTTTACAAAGATTTCACGACGTTGACGAAGTTTCATAGCTTTCAACTGAGCGGCAGACCCGACTGACTCCGAATCGAATTGTTTGGGATTCAGAAGTAAAAGAAATCATTTTATCTACTAATAGTGGACAAATTGGCCCAAATCCACGAGTTTCTGTGATTTGCAGACCACACCGATGTGCCTTTTTCGGATTACACCCATTATCGCAAGTTTTGGATCGAACTAATTCTCCCAACGGTACATTGACTTCGTTTTCTTTCACTTTCTTCTTTGATATCGTACCTGAGCATAAGAACAATGGCTCTCACGGTATGGCCTTTGTGATCTCTCCCACGAGAGGTATTCCTGGTGCTTTTCCTGATCAGTACCTCGGTATCTTAAACAATACAAAAAATGGAAAAAGCTCAAACCAGATCATTGCTGTGGAGCTTGATATACATAAAGACGATGAATTTGGTGACATTGATGATAACCATGTTGGTATTAACATAAATGACATGAGGTCTAACATATCTGCTCCTGCCGGTTATTATGATCAAAAGGGTGAGTTCAGAAAGCTTTCTTTGATTAGTGGAAAACTACTCCGAGTCACGATTTTGTACAATAATACAGAGAAAAAACTTAATGTCACCTTATCACCAGCAGAGGAGACAATTCAACCAAGGCAGCAGCCACTTCTATCGCTGAACCGAGATCTATCACCATATCTTTTGGAGAAAATGTATGTTGGCTTCACAGCCTCCACCGGGTCGGTTGGAGCAATACATTACATGTTGACGTGGTATGGATATGCCTTTGTGATTGTCCCACAGCTCGATTTCCCTATACCAAAATTTCCTCCATATCCCAAAGCAGAGTCTCAGTTAAAACGGATTGTGCTGGTGACCAGCTTGACTTTGGCTCTCTTTGTCGCGCTTGCTGCATCAGTTTCAAGCATTTTCTTTTACAAGAGACATAAGAGAGTTATGGAGGTTCTAGAGGAATGGGAGATCGAATGTGGACCTCATAGGTTTCCTTGCAAAGAACTCTTTAAAGCCACAAAGGGTTTCAAACAACTTTTAGGCAAAGGAGGGTTCGGTCAAGTCTTCAAAGGTACACTTCCAGGTTCTGAAGAATACATCTAGAGTACTTGGAACATTAGGTTACATTGCACCGGAGCTCATAAGAAGTGGAAGAGCAACCACAGGGACAGATGTCTACGCTTTCGGGCTGTTTATGCTAGAAGTGTTTTGCGGTAGAAGATTGATAGAGCGACGAGCAGCCACCAATGAGGTCGTCCTTGTTGAATGGATATTAGATCGCTGTGAACTGGGAGTGCTGTGTTCACACGAGGCTGCAGTGATTAGGCCGGACATGTCTAAGGTGGTCCAAATCTTGAACGGTGATCTACAGCTTCCAGATAACTTACTCGATATTGTCAAAGCCGAACATGTCAGAATGATGTTTTGACTGTAAGATTATGAGATTAAATGTGTTTGGAGATTGAACCCAAAAATCAATGTAAAGAGAAAATAGAATTAAGAGAAGTATAAAACAATTTTATTGATTCATAACTCCATATTTTTCTTACACCAACATACACACATATATATAGTAAAAAGAGGTAAAGAAGGCCCAAAAATCCATTCCAGCCGTTACAAAGGAGAGAAGACCGTTGGAGTGGTCCCACGGCAGGTGGCAGGGCGCAGGCGGCTTGCGGGTCCCAGATGGAGTGGTCTCGCGGCAGGTGAAGGTCGCAGGTGGTCCCGCGGGTAGGTGGCAGGGCGCAGGCGGCTTGTGGGTCCCAGACTGACACACGGAGTTGGTGGTGGTCCCAACGTTCCTCTGCCATCACTGTTCGGACCCGCGGCCCGAGAGAATAGTGTACGGGGCAGGTGAGGTCGCCCGCAGCGTACAGACAGTCCTCGGCATTCTGGGTCGATCCGCTTGTCTTTGGTTCGGCCCAGACCTCGGCCCAGTTCACTCCCTAAGGCCGAGGCCTTCTCGGTCCAATAGCGACCCGCGTACGAGGCTTCTCGGTCCAGCCTCTTTCCCGCAGCCGAGGTTTCTCGGCCCAGCTTGCTTCCCGCGTACGAGGCTTCTCGGCCCACCTTCCTTCCTGCAGCTGAGGCCTTTCTCGGCCCAGCTTCCCTCCTGCAGCCAAGGCCTTTCTTGGCCCAGCTTCCTTCCTCTTCATTTCCTTGTTTCTCAAGCTAGTCTTCTTTTGGTTACTTGCTCCACACTCTTTCCATATATATATATATATATATATGGTCAATACTCCCCCTCAAGCTTGACCATAATGTTATTTCGGGTAAGCTTGGATTTCTCATAAATCCCACCTCATTAAAAACTTATTAGAGAAAACCTCTGGGATAAAACTCTTCTAAGGAAAAAGAGTATGAGTTTTATGAGAAAGAGGGGACCTTTGATCATTCTTTTGGAAGATCCACAAGTCCTAGTTTGGGATAAATATGATTACAAACTTTTAGACTTGTGGCTTTGGTAAAGATATCCGCCAATTGGTCTTCACTTTTGGTGTAGCATGGAAGTGTAACTCCTTCTTCGATTTTCTCCCGGAATTTGTGACAATCAATCTTGATGTGTTTGGTCCTTTCATGAAACACGGAATTGGACGCAATGTGAATTGCCGCTTGATTATCGCAATGTATTGTGATTGGTTTGGATGTAACAACGCCAAGATCTTTAAGGAGTGTCTTTAGCCAAGTGAACTCACTTGTAAGTTTTCTCATGGCTCGGTATTCCGCCTCGGCACTTGAGCATGATACCACCTTTTGTTTCTTGGTTTTCCATGTTACCAAGTTTACCCCAATAAATGTACAATATCCGGTAGTTGATTTTCGGTCATTTTGATCACCGGCCCAATCCGCATCACAATATCCAACAATGTCGGTATTGTTGTTCTTTCCCATCCAAATGCCACGATCTTGACTTCCTCTTAAATACCGGAGGATTCGTTCCATAATGCTCCAATGATGTAATGTGGGATTTTGCATATGTTGACTCACTTGGTTCACCGCATAACATATATCCGGTCTTGTGATTGTCAGATAGATGAGTTTGCCCACAAGTCTTCGGTATTGAGGTGCATCCTTGTATGGTTCATCATTCTTCTCCCCCTTTCGACTGACCTTGTATCCATCTTCAAGTGGCGTAGAAGCAATTCGTGAACCTAAGTCTCCTATTTCACCAAGCAAATCAAGAGTGTATTTTCGTTGGGAAAGAAATAAACCCTCCGAAGAGCGGTATACTTCAATGCCTAGAAAATACTTTAGTTCACCAAGATCTTTAATATCAAATACACTCTTAAGATAAGTCTTAGTAGAAGAAATATCGTCCTTGTCATTGCCGGTAATGATCAAATCATCCACATAAATGAGAACTACAATGATGTCATTCGATCCATTGGAGACAAATAGTGTATGGTCCGACTCGGATTTGTGAAAGCCACGATCTCGAAGTGTAAAGCTTAGCTTATGGTACCAAGCTCGAGGAGATTGCTTAAGACCATATATAGCTTTCCGAAGACGTAGGACTTCCCCGGGTTTGATCATATCTTCTAATCCGGGAGGTGGATGCATGTATACTTCATCTTCAAGTTCGCCTTGTAAGAATGCATTCTTGACATCCATTTGCCATAACTCCCAACATAAATTTGTAGCCAAAGATAGAACCACACATACCGTATAGAGTTTCGCAACGGATGCAAATGTATCGGTGTAGTCTTGTCCATAAGTTTGCATGAAGCCTCTAGCAAACAAACGGCATTTGTACCTTTCAATACTCCCGTCACTCTTATACTTGATAGTAAAGATCCATCGTGATGTTACTGCCCGTTTTCCCGGCGCGTAATGTCGCCGGATCCCAAGTGTGGTTTCTTTCCATTGCATTGCATTCATCCGTAATTGCATCACGCCATTCTTTCCGAGTTTTGGCTTCATCATAGCTCTTCGGGACCTGTTCAAGTGAAATTTTCCCAAGGAAAGCCTTATGATCTTGAGGAAAAAGGTCAAGAGAACATACCTTTTGTATAGGATGTGCCTCGGAATTTGCATTGTAACAAAACCGAGTTTTGAGCCTTGTGGAGGGATCTTTGCGAGGCCGTGTGCTTTGTCTTAGAGAATTTGAGGATTTTGAGATGTTGGTACCTCCAAGGAAGAAGGTGGAGTTGTTCCACCTCTCTCTTGCTCAATTTCAACGGATGTGGGTTCACTTTCTTCGTCATCGGAGGTATGTTGATGTGGCATCTCTTCTTCCGTGTTTGTAGGAAGTGTTTCCTTGTTACCAATTTGTTGAAGGAGTATGCGCAAACTCTCATTCCTATCTTGAGTGGTATTGATGAGATCTTTGAGTTCATCCCAATTTGGTGTAACAAAGTATCCTTGATCTTCAATGAACTTCACATCTCGAGAGACATAAATTCGGTGATTTATTGGATCAAAACACTTGTAACCCTTTTGTGTGGTTGAGTATCCGAGGAACATGCATTTTGTACTCTTGACATCAAGCTTATTACGTAATTCCCCTGGAATCAAGACATAGCACACACATCCAAATACCCTTAAGTGATCAATAAAAGGTTTTGTGCCATTAAGTACCTCATATGGTGACAAATCATGTAAGATTTTGGTTGGAAGTCGATTGATGAGGTAGCATGCCATCAATACCACATCTCCCCAATATCTTTTAGGAACTTTCATATGGTACATCATTGATCTTGAAGTTTCCATAAGATGTCGATTTTTTCTTTCCGCCACACCATTTTGTTGTGGAGTATGTGGACAACTTGTTTGATGAATTATTCCACATTTGTTCAAGTGATTTTTGAACTTGGTGCTTGTATATTCGCCTCCATTATCCGATCTTAGTACCTTAATTTTGCAATTGAATTGGTTAGTCACATAATTTTGAAAATTGATGAAAGCATCAAAAACCCGATCCTTAGATGCCATTAAAGTTACCCAAGTATATTTTGATTTTTCATCAATGAAAGTCGCAAAATATTTTAAGTTATCTCTAGAGGCACAAGGAGAAGTCCAAACATCCGAGTGAATTAAATCAAAGCAATTTGCATAAATAGTACTAGATTTTGGAAAAACCGATTTGCAATGTTTTCCTAAAATACAAGCCTCACAAGAACTATGATCAAATGAGTTTTTAGGTAAAATTAGACTTAAGGCTCTAGAATGGGGATGACCCAACCTAGCATGCCATACCGAATTAAAACAAGAACCAACATTAGAATCTAAATTGCTAATGGTAACATAGTGTAAATCCTTTGGAGCCGATTTTCCTTCTAGAACATATAACCCATCTTTGGTTATTCCTCCTCCAAGGGTTTTTCCACTCTCAATATCCTGAAATTGTACATGGTTAGGACCAAATATAGCATAGCAATTTAAATCGGATGTGGTTTTCTTAACCGAAAGAAGATTAGAGGTAAATTTAGGCATATAAAAGGCATTTGTTCTCTTTTTAAATACTTCCAATTCTCCTACACCATTGATTGGGACTTTTTCACCATTAGCTACAATAACATTTCCTATGGTTGGTTTTATGTTCTTTATCAACCTAGGATTACTTATCATATGGTGAGAAGCACCAGAATCAATAATTAAGGAATTAATTAGAGTTTTAGAGAGATTAGAGATACCAGAATCCTTTAAGTTGGTAATGGCTTGGATAATTTCGTCAAGGTCCGACCTTCTCACAATCGCACCATGAGATTTTGCACTCATTGCCGTGGCTCCATCTCCGGGTTTTGAGATTTCTGCCGGTTCTCCTCCAACGTCCTCATGTGCCATGTTAGCTCTTTGTTCTTTCCACTTGTTGGGTTTTAGGTGAGGATTGAGAATCCAACATTTCTCCTTTGTATGTCCCTTTTTCTTGCAATGCTCACACACCATGTTCCTCTTATCTTCATTCTTGTAAATCACCTTGTGAGCGGTGATTAAGTCTTTCTTGCTATTAATGAGTCCAATATTTCCTTGCTCTCTTTGTACTTGAGCACAAACTCCATCCACCGTTGGGAGCTTCTTCTCCCTTAGTATGGATTTAACGAGGTCATTATAACAAGGATGTAATCCTCCTAGTAGCCCGAACACCTTATCTTGCTCCTTTCTTTCATTTTGCACAAGAGGATCCATTGTGCTTGGTCTTAACATTTCATGCTCCGCCCAAAGAACCCGTAATTTTCCAAAATAATCTTTGAATTCCATATCTTCTTGGCTTAAAGTATTTAGAGCTCTTTTAACTTCAAATACTCTAGTAAGATTGGAAATATTCGCATATACTCTCTTGAGAGTATCCCATAATTCTTTTGCGGTTTCACAAAAGAGGTAGGATTCAAGAAGATGTGGATCAAGAGAGGCAGTTATGATAGCCATTACCGTTTGATCTTCTTGGAACTATTTATCTTGATCGATAGTTATCACGTCGGAGGAACTTTCCTTCCCTTTTTCCTTATCGGTGACATTTGAACCTTTTTGTGGTGGCTCTACATGATTCCATAGTCCCCGGCTGCACAAGATCATCCTTGCAGTCCTTGACCATAGCATATAGTTAGGCCCCTTGAGAATTACCGGTATACATGCCCCTTTGTTGGATTCCATGATATTTTATCGAAATGTAAGATTTTGAGAGAATTTCTTGAAATTTTGAGATTGAATGAGAAGAATAGAATTTGAGAAGAGAATTAGAATGAGATTAGGATCTCTAATTGCTCTGATACCATGTAAGATTATGAGATTAAATGTGTTTGGAGATTGAACCCAAGAATCAATGTAAAGAGAAAATAGAATTAAGAGAAGTATAAAACAATTTTATTGATTCATAACTCTTACACCAACATACACACATATATATAGTAAAAAGAGGTAAAGAAGGCCCAAAAATCCATTCCCGCCGTTACAAAGGAGAGAAGACCGTTGGAGTGGTCCCACGGCAGGTGGCAGGGCACAGGCGGCTTGCGGGTCCCAGATGGAGTGGTCCCGTGGCAGGTGAAGGTCGCAGGTGGTCCCGCAGGTAGGTGGCAGGGCGCAGGCGGCTTGTGGGTCCAAGACTGACACACGGAGTTGGTGGTGGTCCCAACGTTCCTCTGCCATCACTGTTCGGACCCGCGGCCCGAGAGAATAGTGTATGGGGCAGGTGAGGTCGCCCGCAGCGTACAGACAGTCCTCGGCATTCTGGGTCGATCCGCTTGTCTTTGGTTCAGCCCAGACCTCGGCCCAGTTCACTCCCTAAGGCCGAGGCCTTCTCGGTCCAGTAGCGACCCGCGTACGAGGCTTCTCGGTCCAGCCTCTTTCCCGCAGCCGAGGCTTCTCGGCCCAGCTTGCTTCCCGCGTACGAGGCTTCTCGGCCCACCTTCCTTCCTGCAGCTGAGGCCTTTCTCGGCCCAGCTTCCTTCCTCTTCATTTCCTTGTTTCTCAAGGTAGTCTTCTTTTGATTACTTGCTCCACACTCTTTCCATATATATATATATATGGTCAATATTGACATCACAAAGGTCCATCGGTACCTTGACGCTTACGGAGCCATTTACCTCACAGGGACGTTGAGACTTGATGTCAAAGTCGGTTCCAAAAGGATATGTGACGTTCTCCGACATGAATTCTTTTTCTGTTTTCTGATTGCATTGAATGTTCTGTGTGGTTTATGTTCTACTTACGCCATCTATAACATTGTGAATTTATATATCTGTAAATGTCAATAAGTTTTCTTAAACTAGCTTCCGCTTCACCTATGAAACAAAACTAATATTGTTGTTAAACAGATTTCTCATGGTTCAAGCCAAAGGATGAGAGAATAGTTGACTATTAGTCAGGCTTCTTTGTTATTTCAGGAAAAGGAAGAGAGCTTTTCATGGTTTAAGAAAGAAGAAAATGTCTGCAACAGTTTCAGGTTGCAAATTTGTGAAGAACTACTGAAAACAGTGGACCAAATTTAACTTATTATGTGTTGTAGTAGCTGTTTGACACGGTCTCAATGAGAAACGTTGTGCCATTGAAGAGAAACATTGTGCTACTGAATACTGATGAGAGAATAAAACTTGGCAGAAAAGTAATCAATGATGCTGAAACCAAAGTAGGGTTAATGGAGTGTTCATTTGCCAAGTGGGACAATTACGTGGAAACTCTTTCTCTCATGTCTCAATCTTATTTGGCTTTTTCGTGGATTCCCACGCCCGAAAGACTACAATTTTTTTTTCTTTTTCCTTTTCGTAATGATTCATTATAGTGGACCACAATTTACCAGTTCAATAACCAAATTCCTACATAATAGAGATAGAAATTCAATTTTTGATTCTACAAATGAACAACTTTAAGTGGATTTAGTGGCGGCCATTAAACTAAAACTAAAAATCATTTATGTCCGAAAGACTGCCTTCAATATTACAAAAGAATCAAAACTTTTTTTAATAATATAACACTTGCATTTGGGTTTTTACCTTTTTACCCCCTTCTTATTGCTCACCAATTTATTTGCTAGATCCAATTCATTATTTATACAAAGTCATCTAATAATCATATTATTGTGTACCAGAAAGCGGCTCACAATTTATGACTAATGAAGAATTATCTCATTTTTCATAATCAACCTAAAAACATTTAAAATTTCATAATTCATCATAAAAAGTTATGATTTTTAGTCAGGTTAATGAGTATAATATTTACAGTTTCTACTAAAATTCGATTTTAAAAATCTGACTAATTTAAAAGTTTGAAAAAGATTTGACTATGAAAGAAATCTTATCAATTTAATTGTTAAAAATTAATTAATATTACAAAAGAAATCAAAATTTTTTAATGTTTTTGTAGGAAAAAATTATTTCTTTTATCAATTTTATTATTCAATTAAACAAAAAAATTACAATCAATAACTTTTGTACTACACTATTTAATAAAGCTAGTCCATGTTTTGATGTATCAATTATATATTGTCGACTACTATTTACTTGATTCAATTATTTTTCCGACATCCAAAAATATCTAGACAATTATATGAAATTAATAACAAAGAAAAAAAAAAGACAATAATGTGAAATTGAAGCATCTTAAGGGTATTTTAGAACATATTCTTAATTTTATTTTAAATTAGAATTATACTTGTGAATTTTTAACCATGGTTTTGCACAAAATATGACGTCATTTTTATTATTTTAATAATTGTTTTATTTTCGTCTCTCTCTTTCTCACTGGCCTCTTCCATCTCTGCTGTTCATAAGCCGTCTCTTTCTGTGGACGAAACTGAATGTGAAGCCAGACCCAAAACCCAGAACGAGAGATTGAGAGAGATTGAGCATTTTCTCTGAAACAAACACGATTCAAATCCTTCATAGAATATGGCGCTAAAGCTTAACCCTTTGGCATCTCAGCCCTACAAATTTCCTTCCTCGACTCGTCCGTCAATCTCTACTTTCAGATCTCCAAAGTTCCTCTGCCTCGCTTCCTCATCTCCAGCTCTCAGCTCTGGCGCAAAGTCAGTCCCTTTATCCACCAATATCTCTAATATACTTTCGATTTTTCTGCCACAAATAAGAGATTTGGTTTATCTTTGTTATCCGTTCTGGGTTTTGCTTGTTTTACGCTTTTGGATCTAGGTTTTCTCGATTTAGTTCATTGTTCTTTACTTACGTTTGTGAAGTCTTGAGTACGATTTCAATATACGTGCTTTTGATCTGGGTTTATAAAATGGGATCATCCTCTGTTCTCAGGTGATTCATTAATGCTCGTTTAGTTTTTCTTATTGAATCTGATGTTTTTGACCGTTCCCTTTTATTCTAATCCATTCAAATGACTCAATCATATCATTCTACATTCATTCACGTTTCTCAGAGATTGCTTCATGTTTCACATCTTTGCCTTTACCATATTTATTTGATTTGTAGTTAGTTAAGATTAACACTATTTTCTCTCGTTCAAGTTATCTTCTTTATTGTATAATGATGAGTAGATTGGTTAAGAAACATTGATGAATAGCTTCTTAAATTAATCAAATCCTTAGCTCTCAGATTTTTTTCCTGAGGAAAGTTTGTTTTTTCTCTGGTTAATAGTTTTGGTATCTAGTGGTGAAATGCATATCCACTTGTTACTTACTCACTTGGTGGGTGTTTGTCTTTTGCATTGAGTAGAAATTCTTTATCTCTGCTCTCTTTCTTCAAAGACATCTTGCGTGTATGCATGGTTACTTTTTCTTTTTTTGGTATGAATCATGCTTACTTCGTGTCACCGCTCTTTAGTTTCCGTCTAAAATCGTCACACGTTTCTGTTATTTTGACATTTGGCTCTTTATCTTGTCTTTGTCTGGTCAGTTGTGATTACGTTTGTGTCTTTTACTCTCTGCAATCATTCTTTTTGTTTCACCTTTCCAAGTGAACATTGAACTGCAAGATCGATCATGAACGCAAATATAACATGTCTTATGATCAAACCTTCCTACGTTTCTATTACTAACTGAATTGATTCTCTTCAGTGCATACATTAATCTATTTGGAAATGTGGATATGAGTGCTTATCTAAATACAATAACATTTGTTCTTATCTATATCAGAAATGAGACCTTGACCTGTATATAATTAAATGCTGATGTTACTTGATTCTTGGTTGATGCAGAGAAGTTGAGAGTTTGAAGAAGCCATTTACGCCACCCAAGGAAGTACATGTTCAGGTCTTGCATTCCATGCCACCTCAAAAGATTGAGATCTTCAAATCTTTGGAAAACTGGGCTGAGGAGAACCTTCTGATTCATCTCAAGGATGTGGAGAAGTCCTGGCAACCCCAGGATTTCTTGCCCGACCCTGCATCGGATGGTTTTGAAGATCAGGTAAGAGAGCTAAGAGAGAGGGCGAGAGAGCTTCCTGATGATTACTTTGTTGTTTTAGTGGGGGACATGATCACAGAAGAAGCGCTTCCGACCTATCAAACTATGTTGAACACTTTAGATGGAGTTAGGGATGAAACAGGTGCGAGTCCTACTCCATGGGCTATTTGGACAAGAGCTTGGACTGCAGAAGAAAACCGACATGGCGATCTTTTGAATAAATACCTTTACTTGTCTGGCCGTGTTGACATGAGGCAGATTGAAAAGACGATTCAGTACTTAATTGGATCCGGAATGGTAAGATAGTTTCTGGCATACATTTTCTCTGTTCTCCTGTTTCCTGAAAACTAATTACTTTCACTTCTCTTTCAAAGGATCCGCGGACAGAGAATAATCCCTACCTTGGCTTCATCTATACTTCATTCCAAGAAAGAGCGACCTTCATCTCTCACGGAAACACAGCCCGCCAAGCCAAAGAGCATGGAGACATTAAATTAGCTCAAATATGTGGCACAATAGCAGCAGACGAGAAACGTCATGAAACTGCTTACACCAAGATAGTTGAAAAGCTCTATGAGATTGATCCTGATGGCACTGTCATGGCTTTTGCAGACATGATGAGAAAGAAAATCTCTATGCCGGCTCACTTGATGTACGATGGGCGCAATGACAACCTATTTGACAACTTTTCTTCCGTTGCTCAGAGGCTCGGTGTTTACACCGCCAAAGACTACGCAGACATCCTTGAGTTTTTGGTTGGTAGGTGGAAAATCCAGAACTTAACCGGGCTTTCGGGTGAAGGAAACAAAGCACAAGACTATTTATGCGGGTTGGCTCCAAGAATCAGGAAACTGGATGAGAGAGCTCAAGCAAGAGCCAAGAAAGGACCTAAGATTCCTTTCAGCTGGATTCATGACAGAGAAGTGCAACTCTAAAAGAACAAAAACAAAAACACTTTTCTTTCTCGGTTCATCCATCTGTCTGCTCTTGAAATTGGTGTAGATTACTATGGTTTCTGATAATGTTCGTGAGTTTAGTTACTAAGTTGAGAAGCAGTGATTTAGTAGCTTTGTTTCTTCCCAGTCACTATATCTTTGGGCTTTTTGGCCCGTTAGTACACTTGTACTAGTTAAAACAGTAGAAAAGTCTGGTCTGTACTCAGTTCTCTGTGGAGTTTTGTTTCAGTTCAGGTTAATTTTTGTGTTGTCACTCTGCTTTCCCCCCTGTTTCTAGACAACAACTCATGTGGCTTTTTGCAATTTTGATAATCATAATGATAAATTTACAGTAAACATGGTAAACGTTTTAAGATCAAGTTTTGATTCGGTCAAAAGCCACTCAAGACACAAATCTTTGTCCCTCAGAAATCTTAAATCCAATGTCACAGTAAGTTTCATTTCAGTGAAAACTTGCCTCCAAGGTACAGCAAATCCTGTAGCTGCCCAGAAAATGCAACATTTAACTTCCTCAGATTGTAGTTTCAAACATTCATACTTGGGTACGTAGACAAATAAGGGTGCTCACTCGATAATAAGATTTTTCAAACAAAACTGAGTTTAGCTTTCTCATATTCTTCATCTAATGACCGATCTAAGAATCTGCGTGTTAACTTTGTCAAACATGCAACTTTGGATAAATTTCGAATTAATTCAATATCAGTCAATCCATTGTTTTAGTTCTTCAAATACCAGTCCAGCTCCATGAAATTTTAAAAGTTAAAGCCTTTGGGGAAAGATGAATATTTTGAAAGAAGAAGATTGTAAAACTCAAAAACTGTGTGATGTTTATAGAGAAGAGAATGTAGCGACTTGTTCGAGGCCATTATCAATATCAATATCGAAAACTTGATAGGCACGGAGAATCGCAGACTGATTTTGTTATTGCCAACCTTCAAGGCAATTCACGCCATTATTATTCGACGCCCTTGCTCTGCTAATTGGCTTTTAAGTTTTCTTAAATGCTCAAAACAAAAATACTCAAGTTCATAGAATGATTTTGAAAACAAAAAGCAAATTAAACTTTAAAGAATGCCTATATATGTAGAGACCCTAGAAGACGATATAGAAGAGATGGAACTTGAAGAAATTTGATGTTGTTTTCAACGATTAAATAGAAGAAACAGATGGCTGAGTGTTGATGAAATAAACCCTAATTTCATGATTCAGACCGTAAAGAAAGAAACTTTCATGGGCCTGACCAAGCCCATTAAAGTAGTGTTGGGAGAGATTCAGCCATGGAGTTCGTTGATGCTACCTATGAACTTGGGGAAGGAGAAAAAAAAAGTGTCTTTAACTATTCAAGTTTTACCTCCTTTCTGCAAGTACAAATTCCAATATTTTTTTGTCTTTGGAACAGAACAGAAGAGAAACCAAAGCAAAGTGATCAATCAACTCGCCGGAAAAAATGGATCAAACGGCGGAGGAGAAGAAGGTGAGAGAGAGAATCAGAAAGAAAGTTAACGAAGTTAGTTCTGTGTCAGTCTCTTCTCACTCCTGTACAAGACCACATCAACTTCACCCTTCAAGTTCGTCTCTTTCTCTTTCACACGAAACAAGTAAAGAGCTTTTGATGTGTTCTTGCTGAAATTGTTGAAACGAAGTGAATATCACAGACTATAGACTCAAATTTTCTATCTTGTAGTTGGTAAATTCCTCAAGTTAGGTTCTTTATGTATACTTTGCTTGTTTAATCCGACATTATCTAAGAACATGTTTTGTGTGCTGTTTCTGTAGAAGGCATACTTCAAATGTGCATACGAGTGCTTTGATAGGACAAGAACGCACTCTGAGATTAGCCGATGTGCAGAGAGTTGCAGTGTCCCGATCACAAATGCGCAGAATCATTTTGATAATGAGATGTCTGTGTTCCAAGTAAGTCTATGCCTTAAACTCTCAATATATTGTTCAGATACAGATTTGATGGAGGTGCAAACTTTCAATTGTAGATGAATGTTGGAAGTTTAGTGATTAAAGTCCAAAACTTTCGTTTTTCATATGTATTTTAGAAAAGATAATATGGGATGTTGCCTCTTGAATTCTCGATATCAAAACATTAGCTTAGCTTGATTAGCAGACATCACTCAACACTTCAAGTTCGTATTTGGATTTTTGTTTGATGAATGCAGCAGAGGTTGAATAGATCTCTGGTGGTTTGTCAAGACAAATTCGAGGCTGCTAAGCTTCAGAAGACAAGAAATGAAGCTGTAAATGATTTGGAAAAGTGCGTGAACCGAACTGTCGATGATGCTCTGAAAACGCTTCCTAATCTGGTCGCAAGAATGAAGAAAGCTTTGTCTATCACAGACTGAACTAGACAACAATGTAATGAGAGAGTTTTGATTTTAAAGAAATATTTTTTTTATCTCAATAAACTCAATTCAACATAAGTTACAGAGAAATGAAATCACTGGTTGTGACTGCGTTATTGATCCTCGTATTGGGACAGACAAAAATGTCAATGAGACTCAGTCAATTGGTAATGGTGTGTTAGTTACTTCATCTTGTTAACATACATATTACGAAATTGGCCTTATCAGTAGACCTTTTATATCATCGAACCTCTTAGGCTTTTTATTAATAAATATCAAATTGCGTAGCACATTGCAAATAGACAGTAGATGTAGAGATTTCTGCAGCCATCTATTAAGAAAAACAAAAAGCAAAAGATCAAAGAAGAAGCTGCATGTTTTGTTAAGAAATTACAGAAGAAACTCAAACTTCAGGCTGCATTTTCTCGCAGTCTTCTCGGATCGACTGGAAAAGCAGGGTGGAGAGGTAACGTTCCCCGAAGCTCGGGAAAACAACCTGAAAAGCAAGATTCATCAACTCACAGATCATAGTTTAAACGAAACATATGAATCTATTAGTATTGTTTACTTAAAACTAGTAGCTTAAAAGGGTTTCATTTATTCCGTCCTTTGGGCTACAACATTTGAATAACAGGTTTCAAGCTTTCTTGTTCTTTGTACGGACTAGTGTTTGGTGAGACAAAGAGAGGAAGGCAACGCAAGTGTTCATTAGACGTATAAACCAAACCAACTACTTGGGGTGTGGTAAGGGGAATGTGTTCAATAAAACAGTAAATCTTTCTGAATAAAAGACTAAAAACCAATTCCTATCACCTACACCATCCAGAGAATATGATGAAGAACATTGATGAAACATTAACGACTTACAGCTATGAGTTTCCCGGCATTTTCAGGCCTCTTTGCAACCTGGATTGCAGCTGCAGCGGCAGCTCCAGAAGATATACCAACCTGACAAAGTTATAATCGTTTCATAATCACAGACTTCTCATATGGACTCACATTTTCATCATATCTTCTTTAAAGATCGTTTTCTCTCAGAAATAAGTCAAAAGTTTAGTATAAAAGACTAACCAACAAGCCTTCCTGAAGAGCTAGTTGCTTGGCGGTTTCAATAGCTTCATCACTGGAAATCTGATAACAAGCAAAGTTTGAATCAACTTTTTCATCCCCTGACCATTTATATTTGTATGTCAAACAATAAGTTAAGAAAAAAGAATTGTGTCCTGCTGAAATGGATCATACCGCGATGTATTCATCTACAATAGTCTGATCCAAATTCTTAGGTACAAATCCAGCTCCAATTCCTTGAATCTTGTGAGGTCCTGCATTTCAAACAGAAGACAAATAAAATATAAGATAATAGACTAACATGCCAGAGGTGCAAGGGAACAAAAATCAATGCCTTACCAGGTTTTCCACCAGAAAGTATGGCACTTTCCGTGGGTTCTACACCAATAACCTGGTACATGTAAACATCAACTAATTAGAAAATAACTTTTACTACTAAATTGAAAAAAAAGATCTCTAATTACCAAGGTTATAACATCTACAGATGTATTCTTGTTGAGATGCTACATACCTTCAATTTGGGTTTTCTTTCTTTAATGAATCGACCAACACCAGTGATAGTTCCACCAGTTCCAATTCCTGCAACCAAGATATCCACCTTGCCTCTTGTATCTTCCCAGATCTCAGGACCTGTAGTCTCATAATGAATCTGCATAATCTCTATATTAATACACTACCAGATAATTACAGCTTAACTAAGTTGAACCAGATACTATCATAGATTATCATGATGATTCAATACTGCATGCATAGGCAATAAACCTTTACTTAATGCCCAGTTATGCCAAGGTTTAATATTTTCCCTAACTAACCCTTTCTTCTTCTTTTCTTATGGTTTAGAATTAGAAATAATACTAGCTCATGTGATATGTGTAGTATTATGGGAAGCAATTACAGACCTTTGGGTTGGCTGGGTTGTCAAACTGTTGTAGCATGTAAGAGTTGGGAGTGTTCTTCAAGATTTCTTCAGCCTTCTGAATTGCTCCAGTCATGCCTTTTGCAGGTTCAGTTAATACAAGCTCAGCTCCAAAAGCCCTCAAAAGAACCCGCCTCTCCAAACTCATGGACGCGGGCATTGTCAAGATAAGTTTGTAGCCTTTTGAAGCAGCAATGAATGCAAGGCCAATCCCAGTATTTCCACTCGTCGATTCCACAAGAACACTCTAAAAATGTGCAGCAAGTAAAAAAAAAATCAGAGGGCTTTACACTCAATGCAGAATACACTACTAAGCATATATGGACTTTATAATGCAATGTTTATCGTCGGTTAGCTATCTTAACTCATTTATACATCTTAACAACTAGTAAATTCAAAATCTATAATTAAATACCTTTCCAGGAGTTATAAGTCCTTTTTCCTCAGCATCAGTAATCATACTATATCCAATCCTGAAATCACCATATAGTAACAGAAGCTCAGGATTAATATCTGAAGATAGGCAACACAAAAATCAAACCAGTTACACAAACCTATCCTTGACACTGCAACATGGTTCCATGATCTCAAGCTTGGCAGCAACACTAGCACCACAACCCTTGACTATATTGTTCAAGTAAACCATTGGAGTTTTCCCAATAAGCTGATAACATTTACAATAATATAATTAGACAACGAAATCAATACTCAAAAGTAGATGATAGCAAATCGTATGTATCAGAACAGAAAGTTACATTCACAATCCTAATGCTCAGTTAGTTAACTGTTCTCCTCTAAAGTGAGAAAATTAATCACCAATTTAGCTTCTCTCTCTTTCTATATTCATACACAATCAAAATACAAACAGTCATGATCCTTATGCTCAGTTAGTTAACTGTTCTCCTCTAAAGTGGGAAAATTGATCACCAATCTAGGGCTCTCTCTATTGAGATGCAATCAAAACACAACTAAGTGGAAAAACCCATCTTACCTGAGCGGCATTCTCTGCGATATTGAGTCCTTCTACTCCAGCTTCGGGCGCAGCCACAGCCTTACACACAAGACTGCAACACTTGCGGCTCTGTCTCTTGAGCGCTAGAGAAGCCGGATAATAATCGGAAGTAGCAGCCGTTCTAGAGGATACGGAGAAAGAAGAGAGTTCCCGTGAGTATTGAAAAGGACGGTGGCGAGAAGTCAACGGATTAAGAAGAAAAGCCGAGGAAGATGTCGCCGCCATGACTTGCTCTTACGCTTCTGTATCTTCCTCACTTTCCCGGAATTGTACACAGAGAAGTTGATAGAGACTCTATAAAGATGCTTTGTTCTTCCTCTTTTTGCGGTTAAAACTTGATTTGATCGCACTGTAGCTCCCAAACGACGTCGGTTTTGTAGTTTCTAATTAGAAAGTCAATAAATTTGGTATCTTTACAGGATTGTATCTTTTCCATGAATGGTAAAAACCAGTGTGTCTGGAGAAAAGAACAGACTTTGAGAATTTGTGAGATAAAAAAAGAAAAAAAAAATCTCTCACCAACCTATAGTAGTTGAATGTAGTGCACATGTTCTTCATCATCATCCAGCCCTACCAAACTCCCAAAGGTCAGATGAATTTTCTGGATTTTTTCTCTTTTTGTTCTTCGTCTTGAAAAGTATCAATTTTTATGTTGAAGTATACGGAGAGAGACGACTTTTGTTCGTTATCTCCTTGTTCCTGTGATTATCTCCATTCGATCTTCAAGCCACAAGACAAAACACCTAACCCCTGATCGAAATTTGGAATTTTGATAAAGCTTTGAATATTGATCAGTGTTTCAACGACTTTTGCGCGATTGTTGTTTTGTCTAGTTTGATTAAAATGAACTAATTTGGCGATCTTCTGCCGATTTGAGACATTGTTTTTGAGCTTAATTGCTATTCTTACTTTGATGATTTGACTCGTAAAGATGAAGGACTTCGTCTACTCCACCGTTAAACTGTGCTTTTGCCATTAGAATTCGCGACGAAGTCCTTCATTAGCTCTGTTTGTCTTTTGACTAAGTCAATTGTCTGTTTATTTGCAGGTTAGATTTTGCTTTTGGATCATCATTAAGCTCGATACATTGTTTTGAGGTATACCCTTTAGGAAATTCCTGTTGTATTGGATCAAAGATGTCTGCAGAGGAGAAGAACCTTATAGAAATTTTGGAGGAAGGTCACAAAGTGGATTTAGTTAAGTACATTGACTACGTCAGTGCCCCTCAAGCCGGTGCTATAGCGACATTCTCAGGCACTACAAGAGATATGTTCGAGGGCAATACAGTGTTGGAGTTAAGGTACGAAGCATATGTGCCAATGGCCACACGATGTCTCAGCTCGATCTGTACAGCTGCTAGATTAACTTGGGATATCCACAAGATTGCTATTGCTCACCGTCTGGGACCAGTTCTTGTTGGAGAAACCAGTGTGTTCATTGCAGTCTCATCTGTTCACCGTGCGGATGGTTTAGATGCGTGTAAGTTCATGATCGACGAGTTGAAGGCGTCGGTTCCAATATGGAAGAAAGAGGTTTACACTAACGGAGAGGTTTGGAAGGAGAATTCTGAGTTCATGGAGAAAAGATTGGAGCTTGCAGAGAAAAGAGACAGCTTGGTGAAGAAACCTGTTGGTGAAGATCATAGAAGAGGTTGCTGTGGAAGCAAAGTTAAAGTAAAAGAAGATGAAGAGCGTAAAGATATTACAGGAGATGACAAATTTTCTTCTTGATTACTTGTAGCAAAGAGCAATGTTTCTTTTTTCTCTCAATAAACAAAGTCTTAACCACATTTTTAAATCGAAAGACTTCAATTCCAGTTCAGTTGCAAACGTTTCATAGCTGTAGAATCTCAAATCTCTCCCAGGTAGATATCTTTATCGCTACTGCAAGATCCAATGATAGGCTCAGTTGGGTGAAAAACACACTCATTGACAGAGCCAGTATGGCCTGGAAGCTTATAGAGAATACGCCGACTTGTTGTGTCCCATATATGGACCATACGGTCTGCGCTACCAGCAGTGACTTTGGTACCATCAGGTGACCATGAACATTTCAGCAGGTTCTTCTCAAAGTTGTGTTGATGTCCTTCAAAGATCTTTACACATCGGTTTTGTGGGGCATAAGGACGCATGTCCCACACACAAAGTTTGGCGTCCATGCCATTGGTGAGAAGGTAAGAACCATCTGGGCTTAAGCTCATACCTGTGATAGTATCTTGGTGTCCCTCAAGTGTCATAGTGGATTCACCTTTTCGCAGGTCCCAAACTTTAACATCGTTGTCCACACCACCAGTGAAAATCTTATCAGCTGCATCGGAGAAACTAACGGCTGTGATTTGGTATTTATCAGGAAATGTTTGTATTGCTCCTCTTTGACGCATATCCCAAAGCTTGGCGGTTCCATCATCAGATCCACTGATGATGAGCGGTGGTCCTCTACGTGTAGGACAGCAAGAATTCACAAACGATGAATGTTCAGCCATCTTCTTGATTTGTTTCCCAGTTTCAACATCCCATGCCCTTACAGTTTTATCCGGACTGGCCGATACAATGTGGGAGCCATCACTGGTCCAATGAAGATCAAGGATGGCGTTTTTGTGACCTTTCAAAACCATGAAATTTTTGCAGTCCCCGTGAATTCTCCAGAGGAAGATTTCTCGATCATGGGATCCAGATGCAATTAGAGTTCCAGCTGGATTGAACTTCATGGTATAGACAGCACTGGGATGTCCAGTTAGTAACATAATAGGTGCTTCCAAGCTTGATGTCCGCAGCTTGCCATTGGGGCCAGGTCCTTGAGGAGCACTGTGTGGGACAGTAGCCCATTCCATTGGCCTAGGTCCTGACAGAGCCCTTTCATTCTCTCTTTGCATGATTTCCATCTCAGTCTCGTATTTCCCTGTGTATCAGCTTAGAACCTGATTCCATGAGAAAAGGAATTAGCACACTGATCAACTACATCAATATTTGCACAGCTGTGACGCTTAACAGATATCCCAATATACCACCCAAAAAGCAGATAAGAACACCAAGAAGTATCAAGAAAACTACACGTTCCAAGTAAGGCTACAAAAGATTACAGTATCTGCTCTTTGATTTTGAATACCGTTTCACTTCTAGAGTTAGACAAGGGAACTACTATCTACGTTTCAAGATGCCTGAGCAATATTGTGAAGTAATGTGATGCTAATGACAATAAGATAATGCTGTAGGCTCTCTTGGTTTTCCTTACACTAATTCTGAATTGTGTCTAATATACACTCACGCATCTATTACCAAGCCGTAAGGGTGTAAACACAAACCATTAACTCCTCTAAAGCTCGTGGTTTTGCTCCAGAGACTAAAAAAAGGACTCCATGTCCGATTTCAGAGATCTAACAGATTAATTTTGTCATCTCTAACTCTATTAAATCAAATGGAATCGAAGAAAACAACTCTAAATCTAGTAGCCCAATATCCTTAAGCGTAAATTAGAAAAACAGTTGCCTAATCCACCTCAAATTCCATAAAATACAGTGAAGAGCTTAAAAAGCTTAGTAGATACTATGATTTTAGCAGAAAGACATCCAAAATGAAATTGATTAAGAAACATACCCCTAGATCGCTCATTACAAAGAATGAAGTTACATACCGAAGTTGAGTGACAGCTAAAGAGGCACAAATCGGTCGGCGTCGTTGCGAAATTACCGGAACCCTAAACCCGGAGAAGAAAACGTCGCGAGGAATGGAAGAAGAAGAGAGATAAAGATTCATTATTTCAGTAGGTTTATTCGTAATAATTGATTAAAGACCCTTAATTGTTTTAAGTAATTGTAGAAGAGCCTCGTACTATTATTTTTGTCAAAATAACCCAACACGTTCCATCTTTTGAGCCAAAACATAGTGTATTTACTTAGCTTGCTTCTAGAACTCTTTTTGATTGAATTTTGATGGAGTAACAAACAAATTTGGATAGCCAAACCGTATAATCAACATTAAGGTACAAGATTATTATTGAATTTGAGAAACTAACACAATGCGTCAAGAACTGGTTTTGATCAGACAGTGTTCCTGTTTAACCACTATTGAGGATTGAACATAAGACTTAACGAGAGATGCAAGTAGTTATGGTAGAACCGAGTAACTCTGACATAAAGAACTTGGAAGACAATAAAGATAACACCATAGTTATTATCAGACCAGTGTGGATCAGACCTTCGATGGAACCTTGGTGTCGCTATGTTTTTCGTCTTGGAACTTGTCTATAGCCACTTGAAGCTCGTCTGTGCCACCAACAGCCCTCATAGTGTAGAAATATACCCCAAAAACAAAAGCTGTCAAGCCGCCTGCTACAACCATGTTCTTGCTTTTTGGACCTAGGTAGTTAAATCCGGGAACTCCTGCCATTGCTTGAAAGTCTTTATCTAACCTGCTGTGAGATTCAAGTCTTTCTTGTTTTGAAATGTGAATCAATTTAGAACCTGGATTCCAAGAGAAAAGGAATTATCACATTGATCAAACTACATCAATATTTACACAGTTATAAAGCTTAACAGATTTCCCAATACCATAGATATAGCACCCAAAAAGCAGATAATAAACACCAAAGAAGTAACAAGAAACCTGCACATCCCAAGTGAATTAACTCTAATATATATGGGACTTGGACCAATCCACTCATTGCCAATTGTTTTTGAGTTGGAAACTCATAATTCTAAATGGTATCTGAACTCACACTGCCCCACCCAAATGGCCCAAAAAAAGGTCCAATTAATCTAACCAGAAATTGAATTGTCGAGATTAATGGCTAGGTGGACAATTGTTTCGAGGGAAGTGTGGGAATGTCCCACATCGCTAACGATTGGGAACTAACTCTAGTATATATAACTCTAATATACACTCGCGCATCTATTTTACCAAGACGCAATGGAAAAAAAAACAGAAATCATAATGAAATCGAAACTCGTGGTTCTACACCAGAGACTATAAAAAGGAGTCCACGTACGATACAGAGATCTCACAAATCAATTTTGATATCTCTAGCTCTACTAAATCAAATAGAATCGAAGAAATCAACTCTAAATCTACCCAAAATCCTTCAGCTAAAAGTCGAAAAACATTTAACTAATCGAAGAAACATACCCCTATATCGCTGATTACAGAGAATAAAGTTCCGTACCGAAGTTGAGTGACAGCCAGAGAGGCACAAATCGGTCGGTGTCTCGTTTCCAAATTACAGGAACCCTAAAAAGTAAAATCTGGTAGAAAAGCTCGAAAGAAAGAGAGAGATTCAGAAAAATTAACAAATCTGTATTTCCGTAGGTTTCAATAACTGCTTAAAGACCCTTAAGTTTTACGTAATTTTAGAATGAGTCTCATACTATTGTTTTTGTCAAAGTAACCCACACCTTCAATTTTTGAGCCAAACTGTCAATTTAGACCACAAAACTTTTTTAAAATCCAAAATTACCCCATAACATATTTTGACCTCATTCACACAAAGACCAAATTCCTGTCCTTTAATTTTATTAAAGACGTAATCATTAGCTATGTATTTTTTTTTATCTTGCTTACTAGTAAAGTAAAGTCAAGAGCTTCATGTTATGAAGATGATTGCAAAACTCAAGTACAACCAAACAACAGCAACAAGATACACGTACGATACATTACAATAAATGATATTTACATTTATTTGTGATTTGTTTCCACTTGTGATTTGCTTCCACCCAACACTTGCATTCAAAATATTGTTGTTAACTGCTAAGTGTGATTCATCATAATTGTTGTTGGCGATGTTTGCTTACCACAAGTTTGCAATAAGAAGTTTGTCATCCGTTTAGATTTTGTCTATTTAATGATGACTTATTTTGTCTGAGTCGAGATATGTTATTTAAATTTTTAATTTCTGTTAGTTTTTCTAAATAAATTCTTATTTTGAAATTGTCGTTTTCTAAATAATATTTTTTAGATGCAAATGGCTTTTACCCTAGTGCCAGGCGATAAATCCACATAAGACAGCTCATTTGCACAACCAGGGATCGAGTCTCCTCACCTACATTATGTAGGAATTTGGGTATTGGGCCAGCCAATTGTGGCCAACATAATTTGCCGTTGACAAAAAAAAAATATTTTTTAGATTTTATTCTCCGAAAATATTACCATTTTCGGTTGGTTTTAGTATTTTTGTTAGTTCTTTCAAAACTAGTTTAAAATTATCATTTCTAAATAGTTCTCTTTCTAAATTTCATTTCCCGGGAATATTACCATTTTCTGTTAATTCTAGTATTTCTATTTATTTAACTTTATTATTTAACAAAGAAAGAAGTTAGTCAGAAGGCACCACATTCACAAATGACAAATTTCCAAACAAATCTTTTATATTACGGGTCATAAAATCTATTTTTGAATTTAGTTGTCTAGATATTAGAATAAGAAAAACCGACCTGAATAAAATATGAAATTTCTTATAGTCGTTAAAATACGTTTGGAACGCCGGCCATTCGTCAAGGTCTATGTAAAATTTGAAGAGTAGAATGTGGCTATCTTTATAATCCTAAATGAATGAAAAAGTTGCTTATTTGCAGGAGTATATATTTATAATAGTGTAAAACCTAAAAATGAAAATTTCCGGAAAAAAAATGAAAGAGTGAACAGTTGAATACACACGGGTCAAGTGAAGACCGAAACCATTAAAAGATCCGTACATATATAAACAAGCACATGACTTTCTCTTCTTCTTCTCATTCTCTCAGATCTGTTTTGACCTTAAAACCAAATTATATCAATTTCCTTTCTTTCATTCCTTCATTTATATTCACTCACCCAATTAAAAAGATTTTTCATTTCCCTCGATCCACACCAATCTTGAAAGCTTTTCTTCTTTAACGGGTCATGGACGGTGGTTCGGGTCAATCGGCGGCTGATACAGAGATGACGGAAGCTCCTGGTGGTGCTTCTGCGGCGGCTCCATCTCAGCCATCTCCTCAGATGCCTGGTATTGAGAATATTCCGGCCACTCTTAGCCATGGTGGTAGGTTTATACAGTATAACATATTTGGAAACATCTTCGAGGTTACCGCTAAGTATAAGCCTCCGATCATGCCTATTGGCAAGGGTGCTTATGGCATCGTTTGGTAAATCTTTCGATTCTTTGTTATGAATTGGTTTTAGCATATAATTTGAGATTGGTTTTAATTGTTTTGAATAATGAATTGATTTTTTTTATTGGGTTTGGTAAAGCTGTCTACTTTTAATCAGAAAATTGTAAATTTCTATTGTTTCGAGCTTTGATTTGATGGTGTTTGGTATTTGGAATTTGTTTCAGTGAAAGCCTTATCCTTTTGTGTGTTTATTTGGATTTTTTCAGTTCGGCTATGAACTCTGAAACAAATGAGAGCGTTGCAATTAAGAAAATCGCAAACGCTTTTGATAATAAGATTGATGCAAAGAGGACTCTGCGTGAGATTAAGCTGCTTCGTCATATGGATCATGAAAATGTCAGTTTGTCTTTCCTTTTCTTTTCTTTTACTAATAAAAGATGGCAACTGCTGAATTTTGCTCAAGATTTATTGCTCTTATGACTTTGATTCTTATTATACATGTTATTTAGATTTGTCAATGAATGTGTTGTAGCTAGTTGCTCACAGCATTTAGATTCAAGGGAATGTACATGAATGTTGGAGTTTGCAGTATGTAAACCATAGGCAAGGATTTTATCAATTACGATTTGTTGTTTGTTTAATCAGATTGTTGCAATTAGAGACATAATCCCACCACCATTACGAAACGTTTTCAACGATGTTTACATTGCATATGAGCTTATGGACACAGATCTCCATCAAATCATACGGTCAAATCAAGCATTATCCGAAGAACATTGCCAGGTTTTTGAGTTTTGAGATTGTTTTTTTAACACATATAAACGGACTTCAAACACAAACTTACTCACTCTATTGCTCTTTTTATTTCGTGCAGTATTTTCTTTACCAGATCCTCCGAGGATTGAAATACATTCATTCCGCAAATGTGCTTCATCGTGATTTAAAACCGAGCAATCTCCTCCTGAACGCAAACTGTGACCTAAAAATCTGTGATTTCGGGCTAGCTCGAGTCACTTCCGAGAGCGATTTCATGACTGAATATGTTGTCACGAGATGGTACCGTGCACCAGAGCTGCTCTTAAACTCTTCGGATTATACTGCAGCTATCGATGTCTGGTCTGTAGGCTGTATCTTTATGGAGTTAATGGACCGTAAGCCACTCTTCCCGGGTCGTGACCATGTACATCAGCTCCGCTTGCTCATGGAGGTAAGTAGTAAACCGTTTCTTTTGTCAAAAAAACCTCAAAATTGTGCAGTAGAGAAACATATTGAGACAATTTCCTTTTGCAGCTCATAGGAACTCCATCAGAAGAAGAGCTTGAGTTCTTGAACGAAAATGCAAAGCGATATATAAGACAGCTTCCACCTTATCCTCGCCAATCCATCTCTGATAAGTTCCCAACGGTGCATCCTTTAGCTATAGACCTTATAGAGAAGATGTTAACTTTTGATCCTAGACGGAGAATCACAGGTTAGTCCCAAATCTCTATATGGTTTTAGCTTGTAAAAAACCAGACTGTCTTATACGGATAATTCCAAATGCCTAAAAGAGATTTAATGCAGTGAAGAGATAATGATTTTTGCTAGTTTGTAGTCATCACTTCTTGATTCTTTATACTTGATGCAGTTTTAGACGCGTTGGCCCATCCATACCTGAACTCGCTGCATGACATAAGCGATGAGCCAGAGTGCACGATACCTTTCAACTTCGATTTTGAGAACCATGCACTCTCAGAGGAGCAGATGAAAGAACTTATCTACCGTGAGGCTCTCGCTTTTAATCCAGAATATCAGCAATAGTTTGAAGAACAGCATTTGGCAGATGAAGATGGAATATGATGGGTTTGGTTTAATTTGGTATGGACAACATTTTTAAAACCGAGGAAAAATCATTGTTTGTCTTTTGTGTATACTTGTGAGAGATGCTTGAAGGGGATGGGGCACAAACTTTTAATTTTCACTCTTTTGGATTTTTCTTTTCCTCAACGTATTTGTAATTTACCCTCATTTTGCTATTGCAGCCATTTAAAGACTTATATTGTCTCAGAAATAGTTTCATGTGTTATGAACTTATGATTGCCCACGATTAATTCCCCTTCAACATGTTTTCAGATATTTGTCAACTTTAATGTATTATGAAACAGACTGAAATGCCAACATTATTGCAATTTTGATTCCAGTGCAACAACCTGTAATCAAGATAATCAAATTATAAATATTGCAGAGGAGATGAAGATGAACAAATCCTATCCTCCGCTAAAATTATGAAGATGAACACAAATCTTAAGTCTTGCAATGTGTCAACTCTTTTGACTGCCAAAGAATTCTGATAGTGGTACATTCCATCAGCCTCATCTTTACTTTGCCTTGAGTGTCTGCTTCTAGAGGTGTGTTTCCTTTCCTGTTTCGATCTTTTAGAACTTGACCTTGATCTCCTTGATTCCTCTTCGTCACCACTTGATGAGTCGGATGATGAGCTTGAGTCAGATGATCGCCTTCTCGAATGCTACAAATCGAAAACACAATGTATATGTTAACAGAAGCTAATCTACAATCCCACAACATTACAGGAGATGCTCAAACTAACTCAATCCAGTTCTAATTAGCACCTTTCTCTTTTTGCTTTTACTTTTCTTCAAATCTCTATTCTTTCTATCTGTGAGATCTCTTTCCTTCATATCTGTAAGATCACAGGACATATAAAACGAAGCAATACACAAATTACGAATTGTATACATTTCATCTGATTAAATCCATACCTTTTATAGATTTAAGGCTAGAATAGTTCTTTCCTTTAGAGAGCTTCAGTGCCCTTTCAGCATCCAGCTGAGCTCTATACTCACGCATCAATTTATCAGTATCTTCTTCAAGTTCCCCCTTTTTCAACTCTTCTTCCCAAGATCAGTCACGTGAAGTGTATAAACTGAGAAACATTTCTAAGAAAACGTAAATAACCGTTGAAAATATGCAATCAAAAGAATCAACTTTCAATAAGTGATGGTCTATTGAAGAAATTGAGGGTGAGAGCTTTGAATAAAAGAATAAAGTTTATTAAATATTTACCATCAATGATTGCTTAACTTCCATTGACAATACTCTGGATAACTGTGGAAGAAAAACACTGATATATTGATCAGAAGGTATACCTTTTGCTTCTTCTTATATTCTTCCCAAGTAATAGTGTGTGTAGTCTTTGAGACTTGCCAAACGAGCAGCAGGCCACTCTGGTGTATGAAATGAACCATCCACCTGAGACTTACCTCATCAGAAACGTTTTGGTAACTAGGAATAAGAGAAGGATCTAGCCAAATTATAACTTGACAGAGAGAAGCATCTCAGCCTTTAACATAGCCACATTTCAGAAGCACATCATTGAAATTGCTCATCCAGACCAACTCGATTAGCTAAACAAGTAGAACCTTGCTATGTTTGAACTCATATTTAATGCTTCAATTGTAATTCACAACCAGAAACTCAAACAATTCAACAAAGGATTGCATTCATTGTGCTCTCTAGGTCACAATGTATGGTTCAAAGAGGGGAATTTACAGAGCTTGATAACTCATTAACACTAAAAACCATAACTTTAGAAGAATCATTGATTCAACGTATCATCATGGTAGTATGAAAGGGTACAAACCATGCCATCTTCAATCTCATCCGGCGCATCGGAGCTGGAGCCAACCTTGGCTCTCTGCATTGCTTTGTAAGCTTGGTTCTTCCCCATCGCCGGGAAATAAAGTTGGATAATTTGTTCTTCAGAAGAAGAAGAAACGAAAGAGGGAACTAGTAAAGACTGATAATTTAGCAAAAGCTTTCAAATTTTTCTACTTCTTGTTCAATCTTTGGGTTTGGTATATAACAGGCCAAGCGGAAACAAAGATTGAATTCTCAAATTCATTTAACCAAACGTTTTGAAAACGTAATTTTAGCGTTCTGTTGTTCCCATGGATATTAGCGTTTTGTAGTTCAACTTCAATAATATAATGAGTCATTATGTGGTAAAACTTCAACATGCAAGATCAAATGGACTTTAATCATGAAGGCTTTGTTTGGCCCAATCACTCTGTTTTGTAGAAGAAAAAAACGGCCCATGTAGTTTATTAATGGGCCTAAGCCTAGTTTCATTATAATATATAGAGGTTGCTTTTGCTTTTCCACATTTTTCTGCTTTCCACTCAAATACTTTCCATTTCAAATAAAGAAACTAATCATTTTTGGTGAAGTATTCAAGTGAAACTAGTAATATAATATAAAATCTACATGACTCAAAATATTGGAGCACTTGACTTTGGCTTTTCTTAAATTTTGCCACTTTTTATCTTTTAATTTTAATTTTGTCCTTTTACTTTTTTTCCTCCACAAAAACCCAATCCTATACAAAAGATTTTGCTTTTCACGGTGTTTGAAGCACGATTCACCCTATAAAAAGGTATATTTTTCTCACATATACCCTCCAAAAATTGTATATTATATGCTTTTCAAAATAGAATATTCAATTACATACTTGAATATTTTTTTTAAAAGTCTATCACTTTCAATGACTGACAATAATAATAACCTCCTTTTACTTTATTTTTCTCCAGTTTCAAAACGTTAAATACTTCTTCTTTTTTTGTCAACTTACTTTATTTTAGTACAAAAATTATAGCTTTTTTCTCACAAAATTCTCTTTAAAGAATAAAACACCGATCAAAATCACACGTTTGAAATGATGCAATACGAATCATAATTTGAAAACTACACAATAAATAGTGACAATTTTTAATTACGAAATATTCGAAGGGTAACATCGTAATTAAATAACTTAGTTGAGAGTAGGTCTTTGTTCTTGAAAATACCGGAAACAGGTAATAGCCGGTGAAAGAGATACGTAAAAATAGAGAAGAAGACTGACAGGTGTCGGTCAAAAAACCTTCATGGATATGCGTGATTCACGGGTTTACAGTAAAAAAAGCTCGTCGTCTAGCTCTGTTGTACTCAGTTTATGTTTCTCCGACTATTTCTCACCAACGATTCACTTCTACGCCGTCGTTTTGATTCATTAACATTCAAACGTCGTCGTTTTGGTATTTGCCTTGAGGATAAATTAAGAGACTATATAGTTGTTTAACTAATGGTGGTCAGGTGGTAAGTTAAACCTTTTACCTCAGACAGAGGGAATGTTTTGCTTCACAGGTAATTAATTAATTAATTAAATATTAAATATATTTTGAATAAAAATGGATTCAAATAACTTTTAAATGAAAAAGAGAGGTAAAAGTGAATATGTGAAGAGCAGAGAATCTTTAGAGAAGTGGACAATAATGCAAATCACAACACTTTTTGTTACTTGAAATGATGTATGTATCTGTATACTCTTTTTCTATGTATCAATTTTATTATTAATAAAATATCATAATAATAGATTATTCATTGATTGAGACTATGATTTTGAATGTAGACAGAATATCAAACCTTATAATAGTAGCCAAATGTTTCCAATAAATTTAGTTTTCAATAGTAATAACTTGGAACAAATTCAGATGGATAATACATTTAGATTAGCTCACTTACCAACTAATTTAATCGATTGAGCAATTTAATTGTCATGTTGTAAATTAATCGACTTGGTGTCATTGATTTCGATTGATTGAAGCTAACATTTCTGTTGAAGTTATTCATGCACTGAATTTTTTTTTTGTTATAAAGGGTTGTCGCCATGAAATGCAATTGATTAAATTTATAATTTCTAAATGATGTATGCAAATGACTCTTACTAGTTCTAGGCATTTGGTTATTCGGGTCGGTTCTGAGTACTATCTGATCAGGTCTGGTATTTTGGGTATAAGATTTTGGTACTCATTTTGGAACCGAACATTATTTGGTTCGGATGTGGTTCGGGTCCTCTCGGGTCCGGGGTGGTTCGGGTATACATTTTTTATATCCATTTAAGAACCGAAACCATTTCGGTTCGGTTCCGGTTCCGGTTCGGGTACAGATATAGTATTGTAAAAAAAAAAGAATATATTATATACCTAAAAGTACCCAAAAAATTATGTACTCAGCATAATTTCGGGTATTCGGGTATATTTTTGGGTATTCGGATATTTTAGGTATCAAAATACCCTAAATATTCGGGTACCCGTTCAGATAATCGGGTACCCGTTCGGGTATCGGGTAATACCCGGACCCAATCCGTTATTCGCGGGTCTCTGTAACAAGACCCGATGGTTACTTTTGCTTATACCTGAATTGGACCCGGACCCGAAATTTTAGGTCGGTTTTTTGGGTCCGGGTAAAATGCTCAGACCTAACTCTTACTTTAGTGGTCATTTAAGATAGTTCATTTGCACAACTAGAAATCGAGTCTCATGTTTACATTGTGTATGAATTTAGTTACTGCAATGATCAATTGTGATTTAATATAATTTACCGTTGATAGAAAAAAATGATGTATAGAAAAATAAATAAAACAAATCAGTTTTGTGAAAATGTATTTTTTTTTAATATTAAGATTTTTTTTTTGTAATTCTCAGAAGAAAATAGTGTTGAATTTATTGTGAGTGTCAATAAATTTGGTTTATTTATTGCAGAAACAATATGAATGTATGGAAGAAAATGTTGACTTTGCTATTCAGTAGAGTCTGGAAGAATTTTACGAGCTTCTAAATTTTTACCGTTTCATAAAGTAAGTAATATTCTAAATTTTATTTGTTTTGAGCAAAATTAAGTAGTATTTTCTTCGCATCAGTAACTATAATAGTGTTAAAACATAAATTTAAAGTACAATAATAACAACTGAGATTTTTTTAAAATCTAATAACTAAAATAATTGCAAATAGCTCTTAGTTTGGCAGACGGTAAGTCCACATAAAGTATTACATTTGCATAACCATAAATTGAGTCCCTTGCCTATATTATGTAGGAATTTGACTATTGAGCAAATCAGTTGTGCACCAACATAATTTGCCGTTGAAAAAATAAAATAAAAGAATAACTAAAATAATTTAGATAAAAACTATGATATTTAGAGTTCTATTATTTTTTAATATCAATTTAGTACACTAAATATAAATTTTTAAAGTTGAATTCAAATCTTATCGATTTAATATTAACAAAAAATACAATAATAACAAGAATATAAAAGCATAAATGTTTAACTTATGGTAGTGAACTAAAGAGTCACAATCAGTATCTTTATACATCTTACTAATAGTGATAATTAACAAATTGCAATGTTTCTGATTTAAGAAATTTTGTTGGAATGATGTAAATTATAATTACAGCAATCATTATTATAGGAAACCGATCTTTCTGGTAACAAATGTCCAACCCAACAATATTTTTGTTGTTCTGACCAAATTAATGATTCGAATTTAAGTGTTTTATTAATCATTCGATTTTACAGATGAAAAAATTTAAAGCTTTTTGGATAAGATAAAACGTGGAAATAAATAAAACCATATCTCTATCAAATCAAAATAATAATTAATTTTAATAAGTGACACCTACTCACTATTCCCTCCAATTTTAATTTTCTGTTTGTAAAAAAAAAGTGTTCTCGTAAAAACCAAACCTTTTGGTACATTTCTCTCTCTTCATCGACCAAACCAAACGCTTCTCCACTCTCTCTGTTCTCTTCAATGTCAGATTTTGAATGCCACAAAGACAATAAGCCCTAAAACTTGGTGTTTCTGTGAGTTCGAAAAGTGAAATGACT
>JAKUCM010001401.1:0-20961 GCA_023374145.1 Lepidium sativum | reverse complement strand
AGAGAGAGAGACTGGATACCCAAAATTTCAAATATTACAAAAACTATTAACTAGTCTAGTCTTCCTAATCCTAATAGAGTTAAATTTACTAACCCAATTAATCATAGACTAAATAAGGCTTGCACATTTGATCCAAAAATAAATAATAATGAAAAATAAAATAAAAAGAACCTTCTTTAAACCTTACATTCCCACATGAATAAGGCTTAGGAAAAAGTCCACTAAAGAAAATCTAAGGCTTGGACGAGCCCTGTGCCAACAGTGCTGGTTCATGCTACGCTAGATTTTGATACATTGTAACTAACAAAATGACAGTAACACAGTTAAATTTGTAAGGATTTCATACCTTATATTAATAGAATATAAAGATTATGAAATGTTACAAATATAGTCAAAAAAAAATGCAAAAAAAAAAATTAACAAAATTTATATGAAATTTATTCTAAACAACTCAAAATAATATTTACTGGATATAATATTTTGCTATAAATACATGAAATTTTCATTCGGTAGACATCAATGACTCTTTCTCTCTCTCTCTTTCTCTCTCTTTCTCTCTCTTTCTCTCTCTCAGTCTCAAATATAACGATAATGGCTAAGAAAAGTAAAGGTCAATGTAACTAACCTTCAAGTTACTTTAAATAAGAGAAAAGCTCGTTTTTGAAAAAGGCTAGTGAACTATGCACATTTAATGCTCTAGAGATTGGTATAATTTTATGTTCGTCTTGTCAAAAAGTTTTCTCTTTTGATCATGCAAATGTTAAGACTATGATTAATCGACTCCTAAACAATTTTACCACTTACCAGCACAACAATGTGGACGTTAATGAAGGTTCGTCGAACTTTTATTGTTCAATTTTGAGGTGCATGTTTTTATGTTGGTGACGTGGTGGAGGGTTATTATTTAGTCATCGTTCAAGCAAATTTTCAACATTATTAATAGGGTTTCTTAAACTAAAAAAACATATTACCATTATTTTATTTTGTTTGCCTTTAGTTCTTTGTAATGTTATAATTTTTTTAAGTAGTTGTCAAGAACCTTATTGTGAGTTCAAAATTCTTTGTAGCCTTTCGGGTATAAGACTTTTATAACCGTATAGCAACCTCATATATTTTGGTTTGGGTTCAGATTGGTTCGGTTCCATTGTTCTGTACCCATTTGGAAGCAAATATAATTCGGCTCGATTTTGCTACCGGTTCTTGTTCCAGTCGAGTAGAAATATTAGACAATTTTTTAGTGCTGTACTTTATATTCGAGTATTTCATAGGCCAAATATAATTATTTACAAAAAAATACCATAATACCCTAAATGTTTTTGGGAAAATATCCTAAAATATCATGTATGTTTATATGTATTCTTGTTAGTCAGGTACTTATACGATTATCAATTTGTTTGGAGTATTACTCAATACCCACGGGTAAAGGAAAAAAGGACCCATCCAAGATTTTTTTTTTTTTCGGGTACTACCTGATATCGATTATTTAACATCGGCTTTGGTTCAGGTTGTTAGTTCTCCGTATTTTGTCCAGGCCTAAAGTGAACCAATTCTACCTGAAGGAAAAAAGCAATGAAGACATAAAGAAAAACAAGAAAAGAAACAATAGCAGGTGGGTATTGGGTGGAAAATCTCATTAAAACACTTCACTTTGCTCATATTCTTGAGCATGTGAAAGTTCGAGAGATGATAATGAATTTTCTGGTGATAATATACTTTGATGCATGACAATATAGCTTTTTGCACAAAGAAAATTATGGATAAAAATATAATCTTTTTACGGTTTTCTAAATAATAATATAAATAAAAATTATTATTATGAATTAATTATATTAAATTTAAAATTGAATAGTTAAAATAAATTATTTATTCAACATTTAAAATATATAATTAATATAATAATTTATAATCTACAAAATCAAGAATATTTAAATTAAATGAGATAATAACAGTTCAATTTTTTGTGAATAACTGGATAAATATGATTTTATCCTCGCCTAAATTTATTTATTACCTACTGCTTATGGTGGGAGGAGTCGAGTGATTGATGCCAAAGTCATTAGCTGAAATCGTAACTAGTTCTCGACATAAAGCTGGATACCCAAAATTTCAAATATTACAAAAACTATTAACTAGTCTAGTCTTCCTAATCCTAATAGAGTTAAATTTACTAACCCAATTAATCATAGACTAGATAAGGCTTGCACATTTGGTCCAAAATAAATTATAATAAAAATAAAATAAAAAGAACCTTCTTTAAACCTTACCTTCCCACATGAATAAGGCTTAGGGAAAAGTCCACTAAAGAAAATCTAAGGCTTGGACGAGCCCTGTGCCAACAGTGCTGGTTCATGCTACACTAGATTTTGATACATTGTAACTAACAAAATGACAGTAACACAGTTAAATTTGTAAGGATTTTATACCTTATATTAATAGAATATAAAGATTATGAAATGTTACAAATATAGTCAAAAAATAAAATGCAAAAAAAAAATTAACAAAATTTATATGAAATTTATTCTAAACAACTCAAAATAATATTTACTGGATATAATATTTTGCTATAAATACATGAAATTTTCATTCGGTAGGCATCAATGACTCTTTCTCTCTCTCTCTCTTTCTCTCTCTTTCTCTCTCTCAGTCTCAAATATAACGAAATTGGCTAAGAAAAGTAAAGGTCAATGTAACTAACCTTCAAGTTACTTTAAATAAGAGAAAAGCTCGCTTTTGAAAAAGGCTAGTGAACTATGCACATTTAATGCTCTAGAGATTGGTATAATTTTATGTTCGTCTTGTCAAAAAGTTTTCTCTTTTGATCATGCAAATTTTAAGACTATGATTAATCGACTCCTAAACAATAACCCTTTACCACTTACCAGCACAACAATGTGGACGTTAATGAAGGTTCGTCGAACTTTTATTGTTCAATTTTGAGGTGCATGTTGTTAAGTTGGTGACGTGGTGGAGGGTTATTATTTAGTCATCGGTCAACCACAGTTTCAACATTATGAATAGGGTTTCTTAAACTAAAAAAAAATATTAGCATTATTTTATTTTGTTTGCCTTTAGTTCTTTGTAATGTTATAATTTTTTTGAGTAGTTGTCAAGAACCTTATTGTGAGTTCAAAATTCTTTGTAGCCTTTCGGGTATAAGACTTTTATAACCGTATAGCAACCGCATATATTTTGGTTTGGGTTCAGATTGGTTCGGTTCCATTGTTCTGTACCCATTTGGAAGCAAATATAATTCGGCTCGATTTTGCTACCGGTTCGTGTTCCAGTCGAGTAGAAATATTAGACAATGTTTTAGTGCTGTACTTTATATTCGGGTATTTCATAGGCCAAATATAATTATTTACAAAAAAATACCATAATACCCTAAATGTTTTTGGGAAAATATCCTAAAATCTCATGTATGTTTATATGTATTCTTGTTAGTCAGGTACTTATACGATTATCAATTTGTTTGGAGTATTACTCAATACCCATGGGTAAAGGAAAAAAGGACCCATCCAAGAATTTTTTTTTTCGGGTACTACCTGATATCGATTATTTAACATCAGCTTTGGTTCAGGTTGTTAGTTCTCCGTATTTTGTCCAGGCCTAAAGTGAACCAATTCTACCTGAAGGAAAAAAGCAATGGAAACATAAAGAAAAACAAGAAAAGAAACAATAGCAGGTGGGTATTGGGTGGAAAATCTAATTAAAACACTTCACTTTGCTCATATTCTTGAGCATTTGAAAGTTCGAGAGATGATAATGAACTTTCGGGTGATAATATACTTTGATGCATGACAATATAGCTTTTTGGCACAAAGAAAATTATGGATAAAAATATAAACTTTTTACGGTTTTCTAAATAATAATATAAATAAAAATTATTATGATGAATTAATTATATTAAATTTTAAAATTGAATAGTTAAAATAAATTATTTATACAACATTTAAAATATATAATTAATATAATAATTTATAATCTACAAAATCAAAAATATTTAAATTAAATGAGATAATAACAGTTCAAATTTTATTGAATAACTGGATAAATATGATTTTATCCCTAGCCTAAATTTCTTTATTACCTACTGCTTATGGTGGGAGGAGTCGAGTGATTGATGCCAAAGTCATTAGCTGAAATCGTAACTAGTTCTCGACATAAAGCTGGATACCCAAAATTTCAAATATTACAAAAACTATTAACTAGTCTAGTCTTCCTAATCCTAATAGAGTTAAATTTACTAACCCAATTAATCATAGACTAAATAAGGCTTGCACATTTGGTCCAAAAATAAATGATAATGAAAATAAAATAAAAAGAACCTTCTTTAAACCTTACATTCCCACATTGGGTGGAAAATCTCAATAAAACACTTAACTTTGCTCATATTCTTAAGCATGTGAAAGTTCGAGAGATGATAATGAATTTTCTGGTGATAATATACTTTGATGCATGACAATATAGCTTTTTGGCACAAAGAAAATTATGGATAAAAATATAAACTTTTTACGGTTTTCTAAATAATAATATAAATAAAAATTATTATGATGAATTAATTATATTAAATTTTAAAATTGAATAATTAAAGTCAAATTATAAAATAAATTATTTATACAACATTTAAAATATATAATTAATATAATAATTTATAATCTACAAAATCAAGAATATTTAAATTAAATGAGATAATAACAGTTCAATTTTTTGTGAATAACTGGATAAATATGATTTTATCCCTCGGCTTAATTTATTTATTACCTACTGCTTATGGTGGGAGGAGTCGAGTGATTGATGCCAAAGTCATTAGCTGAAATCGTAACTAGTTCTCGACATAAAGCTAGATACCCTAAAATTCAAATATTACAAAAACTATTAACTAGTCTAGTCTTCCTAATCCTAATAGAGTTAAATTTACTAACCCAATTAATCATAGACTAAATAAGGCTTGCACATTTGGTCAAAAATAAATGATAATAATAAAATAAAAAGAACTTTCTTTAAACCTTACCTTCCAACATGAATAAGGCTTAGGGAAAAGTCCACTAAAGAAAATATAAGGCTTGGACGAGCCCTGTGCCAACAGTGCTGGTTCATGCTACGCTAGATTTTGTTACATTGTAACTAACAAAATGACAGTAACACAGTTAAATTTGTAAGCATTGTATACCTTATATTAATAGAATATAAAGATTTGAAATGTTACAAATATAGTCAAAAAATAAAATGCAAAAAAAAAATTAATAAAATTTATATGAAATTAATTCTAAACAACTCAAAATAATATTTACTGGATATAATATTTTGCTATAAATACATTAAATTTTCATTCGGTAGGCATCAATGACTCTTTCTCTCTCTCTCTTTCTCTCTCTTTCTCTCTCTCAGTCTCAAATATAACGAAATTGGCTAAGAAAAGTAAAGGTCAATGTAACTAACCTTCAAGTTACTTTAAATAAGAGAAAAGCTCGCTTTTGAAAAAGGCTAGTGAACTATGCACATTTAATGCTCTAGAGATTGGTATAATTTTATGTTCGTCTTGTCAAAAAGTTTTCTCTTTTGATCATGCAAATGTTAAGACTATGATTAATCGACTCCTAAACAATAACCCTTTACCACTTACCAGCACAACAATGTGGACGTTAATGAAGTTTCGTCGAACTTTTACTGTTTAATTTTGAGGTGCATGTTGTTATGTTGGTGACGTGGTGGAGGGTTATTATTTAGTCATCAGTCAACCACATTTTCAACATTATTAATAGGGTTTCTTAAACTAAAAGATAATATTAGCATTATTTTATTTTGTTTGCCTTTAGTTCTTTGTAATGTTATAATTTTTTTAAGTAATTGTCAAGAACCTTATTGTGAGTTCAAAATTCTTTGTAGCCTTTCGGGTATAAGACTTTTATAACCGTATAGCAACCGCATATATTTTGGTTTGGGTTCAGATTGGTTCGGTTCCATTGTTCTGTACCCATTTGGAAGCAAATATAATTCGGCTCGATTTTGCTACCGGTACTTGTTCCAGTCGAGTAGAAATATTAGACAATTTTTTAGTGCTGTACTTTATATTCGGGTATTTCATAGGCCAAATATAATTATTTACAAAAAAATACCATTATACCCTAAATGTTTTTGGGAAAATATCCTGAAATCTCATGTATGTTTATATGTATTCTTGTTAGTCAGGTACTTATACGATTATCAATTTGTTGTGAGTATTACTCAATACCCACGGGTAAAGGAAAAAAGGAACCATCCAAAATTTTTTTTTTCGGGTACTACCTGATATCGATTATTTAACATCGGCATTGGTTCAGGTTGTTAGTTCTCCGTATTTTGTCCAGGCCTAAAGTGAACCAATTCTAGCTGAAGGAAAAAAGCAATGAAGACATAAAGAAAAACAAGAAAAGAAACAATAGCACGTGGGTATTGGGTGGAAAATCTCATTAAAACACTTCACTTTGCTCATATTCTTGAGCATGTGAAAGTTCGAGAGATGATAATGAATATTCTGGTGATAATATACTTTGATGCATGACAATATAGCTTTTTGGCACAAAGAAAATTATGGATAAAAATATAAACTTTTTACGGTTTTCTAAATAATAATATAAATAAAAATTATTATGATGAATTAATTATATTAAATTTAAAATTGAATAGTTAAAATAAATTATTTATTCAACATTTAAAATATATAATTAATATAATAATTTATAATCTACAAAATCAAGAATATTTAAATTAAATGAGATAATAACAGTTCAATTTTTTGTGAATAACTGGATAAATATGATTTTATCCTCGCCTAAATTTATTTATTACCTACTGCTTATGGTGGGAGGAGTCGAGTGATTGATGCCAAAGTCATTAGCTGAAATCGTAACTAGTTCTCGACATAAAGCTGGATACCCAAAATTTCAAATATTACAAAAACTATTAACTAGTCTAGTCTTCCTAATCCTAATAGAGTTAAATTTACTTACCCAATTAATCATAGACTAGATAAGGCTTGCACATTTGGTCCAAAATAAATTATAATAAAAATAAAATAAAAAGAACCTTCTTTAAACCTTACCTTCCCACATGAATAAGGCTTAGGGAAAAGTCCACTAAAGAAAATCTAAGGCTTGGACGAGCCCTGTGCCAACAGTGCTGGTTCATGCTACACTAGATTTTGATACATTGTAACTAACAAAATGACAGTAACACAGTTAAATTTGTAAGGATTTTATACCTTATATTAATAGAATATAAAGATTATGAAATGTTACAAATATAGTCAAAAAATAAAATGCAAAAAAAAAATTAACAAAATTTATATGAAATTTATTCTAAACAACTCAAAATAATATTTACTGGATATAATATTTTGCTATAAATACATGAAATTTTCATTCGGTAGGCATCAATGACTCTTTCTCTCTCTCTCTCTTTCTCTCTCTTTCTCTCTCTCAGTCTCAAATATAACGAAATTGGCTAAGAAAAGTAAAGGTCAATGTAACTAACCTTCAAGTTACTTTAAATAAGAGAAAAGCTCGCTTTTGAAAAATGCTAGTGAACTATGCACATTTAATGCTCTAGAGATTGGTATAATTTTATGTTCGTCTTGTCAAAAAATTTTCTCTTTTGATCATGCAAATGTTAAGACTATGATTAATCGACTCCTAAACAATAACCCTTTACCACTTACCAGCACAACAATGTGGACGTTAATGAAGTTTCGTTGAACTTTTACTGTTTAATTTTGAGGTGCATGTTGTTATGTTGGTGACGTGGTGGAAGGTTATTATTTAGTCATCGGTCAACCACATTTTCAACATTATTAATAGGGTTTCTTAAACTAAAAGATAATATTAGCATTATTTTATTTTGTTTGCCTTTAGTTCTTTGTAATGTTATAATTTTTTTAAGTAATTGTCAAGAACCTTATTGTGAGTTCAAAATTCTTTGTAGCCTTTCGGGTATAAGACTTTTATAACCGTATAGCAACCGCATATATTTTGGTTTGGGTTCAGATTGGTTCGGTTCCATTGTTCTGTACCCATTTGGAAGCAAATATAATTCGGCTCGATTTTGCTACCGGTACTTGTTCCAGTCGAGTAGAAATATTAGACAATTTTTTAGTGCTGTACTTTATATTCGGGTATTTCATAGGCCAAATATAATTATTTACAAAAAAATACCATAATACCCTAAATGTTTTTGGGAAAATATCCTAAAATCTCATGTATGTTTATATGTATTCTTGTTAGTCAGGTACTTATACGATTATCAATTTGTTGTGAGTATTACTCAATACCCACGGGTAAAGGAAAAAAGGAACCATCCAAAATTTTTTTTTTCGGGTACTACCTGATATCGATTATTTAACATCGGCTTTGGTTCAGGTTGTTAGTTCTCCGTATTTTGTCCAGGCCTAAAGTGAACCAATTCTAGCTGAAGGAAAAAAGCAATGAAGACATAAAGAAAAACAAGAAAAGAAACAATAGCACGTGGGTATTGGGTGGAAAATCTCATTAAAACACTTCACTTTGCTCATATTCTTGAGCATGTGAAAGTTCGAGAGATGATAATGAATATTCTGGTGATAATATACTTTGATGCATGACAATATAGCTTTTTGGCACAAAGAAAATTATGGATAAAAATATAAACTTTTTACGGTTTTCTAAATAATAATATAAATAAAAATTATTATGATGAATTAATTATATTAAATTTAAAATTGAATAGTTAAAATAAATTATTTATTCAACATTTAAAATATATAATTAATATAATAATTTATAATCTACAAAATCAAGAATATTTAAATTAAATGAGATAATAACAGTTCAATTTTTTGTGAATAACTGGATAAATATGATTTTATCCTCGCCTAAATTTATTTATTACCTACTGCTTATGGTGGGAGGAGTCGAGTGATTGATGCCAAAGTCATTAGCTGAAATCGTAACTAGTTCTCGACATAAAGCTGGATACCCAAAATTTCAAATATTACAAAAACTATTAACTAGTCTAGTCTTCCTAATCCTAATAGAGTTAAATTTACTAACCCAATTAATCATAGACTAGATAAGGCTTGCACATTTGGTCCAAAATAAATTATAATAAAAATAAAATAAAAAGAACCTTCTTTAAACCTTACCTTCCCACATGAATAAGGCTTAGGGAAAAGTCCACTAAAGAAAATCTAAGGCTTGGACGAGCCCTGTGCCAACAGTGCTGGTTCATGCTACACTAGATTTTGATACATTGTAACTAACAAAATGACAGTAACACAGTTAAATTTGTAAGAATTTTATACCTTATATTAATAGAATATAAAGATTATGAAATGTTACAAATATAGTCAAAAAATAAAATGCAAAAAAAAAATTAACAAAATTTATATGAAATTTATTCTAAACAACTCAAAATAATATTTACTGGATATAATATTTTGCTATAAATACATGAAATTTTCATTCGGTAGGCATCAATGACTCTTTCTCTCTCTCTCTCTTTCTCTCTCTTTCTCTCTCTCAGTCTCAAATATAACGAAATTGGCTAAGAAAAGTAAAGGTCAATGTAACTAACCTTCAAGTTACTTTAAATAAGAGAAAAGCTCGCTTTTGAAAAAGGCTAGTGAACTATGCACATTTAATGCTCTAGAGATTGGTATAATTTTATGTTCGTCTTGTCAAAAAGTTTTCTCTTTTGATCATGCAAATGTTAAGACTATGATTAATCGACTCCTAAACAATAACCCTTTACCACTTACCAGCACAACAATGTGGACGTTAATGAAGTTTCGTCGAACTTTTACTGTTTAATTTTGAGGTGCATGTTGTTATGTTGGTGACGTGGTGGAGGGTTATTATTTAGTCATCAGTCAACCACATTTTCAACATTATTAATAGGGTTTCTTAAACTAAAAGATAATATTAGCATTATTTTATTTTGTTTGCCTTTAGTTCTTTGTAATGTTATAATTTTTTTAAGTAATTGTCAAGAACCTTATTGTGAGTTCAAAATTCTTTGTAGCCTTTCGGGTATAAGACTTTTATAACCGTATAGCAACCGCATATATTTTGGTTTGGGTTCAGATTGGTTCGGTTCCATTGTTCTGTACCCATTTGGAAGCAAATATAATTCGGCTCGATTTTGCTACCGGTACTTGTTCCAGTCGAGTAGAAATATTAGACAATTTTTTAGTGTTGTACTTTATATTCGGGTATTTCATAGGCCAAATATAATTATTTACAAAAAAATACCATAATACCCTAAATGTTTTTGGGAAAATATCCTAAAATCTCATGTATGTTTATATGTATTCTTGTTAGTCAGGTACTTATACGATTATCAATTTGTTGTGAGTATTACTCAATACCCACGGGTAAAGGAAAAAAGGAACCATCCAAAATTTTTTTTTTCGGGTACTACCTGATATCGATTATTTAACATCGGCTTTGGTTCAGGTTGTTAGTTCTCCGTATTTTGTCCAGGCCTAAAGTGAACCAATTCTAGCTGAAGGAAAAAAGCAATGAAGACATAAAGAAAAACAAGAAAAGAAACAATAGCACATGGGTATTGGGTGGAAAATCTCATTAAAACACTTCACTTTGCTCATATTCTTGAGAATGTGAAAGTTCGAGAGATGATAATGAATATTCTGGTGATAATATACTTTGATGCATGACAATATAGCTTTTTGGCACAAAGAAAATTATGGATAAAAATATAAACTTTTTACGGTTTTCTAAATAATAATATAAATAAAAATTATTATGATGAATTAATTATATTAAATTTTAAAATTGAATAGTTAAAATAAATTATTTATTCAACATTTAAAATATATAATTAATATAATAATTTATAATCTACAAAATCAAGAATATTTAAATTAAATGAGATAATAACAGTTCAATTTTTTGTGAATAACTGGATAAATATGATTTTATCCTCGCCTAAATTTATTTATTACCTACTGCTTATGGTGGGAGGAGTCGAGTGATTGATGCCAAAGTCATTAGCTGAAATCGTAACTAGTTCTCGACATAAAGCTGGATACCCAAAATTTCAAATATTACAAAACTATTAACTAGTCTAGTCTTCCTAATCCTAATAGAGTTAAATTTACTAACCCAATTAATCATAGACTAGATAAGGCTTGCACATTTGGTCCAAAATAAATTATAATAAAAATAAAATAAAAAGAACCTTCTTGGAAAGTTGGTGTGCTGCATACCTCATGACAAAGTTCATGGATTGCCTCCACTTCGGTAAATACGAAACCCCGCCCAAAGCCTTCTAATGATTCCGTTAAGGCAAATATCCCATAATAAGATATACGAATAAGACGGATCACCTTCTTTAAACTTTACCTTCCCACATGAATAAGGCTTAGGGAAAAGTCCACTAAAGAAAATCTAAGGCTTGGACGAGCCCTGTGCCAACAGTGCTGGTTCATGCTACGCTAGATTTTGATACATTGTAACTAACAAAATGACAGTAACACAGTTAAATTTGTAAGGATTTCATACCTTATATTAATAGAATATAAAGATTATGAAATGTTACAAATATAGTCAAAAAAAAAAATGCAAAAAAAAAATTAACAAAATTTATATGAAATTTATTCTAAACAACTCAAAATAATATTTACTGGATATAATATTTTGCTATAAATACATGAAATTTTCATTCGGTAGGCATCAATGACTCTTTCTCTCTCTCTCTCTTTCTCTCTCTTTCTCTCTCTCAGTCTCAAATATAACGAAATTGGCTAAGAAAAGTAAAGGTCAATGTAACTAACCTTCAAGTTACTTTAAATAAGAGAAAAGCTCGCTTTTGAAAAATGCTAGTGAACTATGCACATTTAATGCTCTAGAGATTGGTATAATTTTATGTTCGTCTTGTCAAAAAGTTTTCTCTTTTGATCATGCAAATGTTAAGACTATGATTAATCGACTCCTAAACAATAACCCTTTACCACTTACCAGCACAACAATGTGGACGTTAATGAAGTTTCGTCGAACTTTTACTGTTTAATTTTGAGGTGCATGTTGTTATGTTGGTGACGTGGTGGAGGGTTATTATTTAGTCATCAGTCAACCACATTTTCAACATTATTAATAGGGTTTCTTAAACTAAAAGATAATATTAGCATTATTTTATTTTGTTTGCCTTTAGTTCTTTGTAATGTTATAATTTTTTTAAGTAATTGTCAAGAACCTTATTGTGAGTTCAAAATTCTTTGTAGCCTTTCGGGTATAAGACTTTTATAACCGTATAGCAACCGCATATATTTTGGTTTGGGTTCAGATTGGTTCGGTTCCATTGTTCTGTACCCATTTGGAAGCAAATATAATTCGGCTCGATTTTGCTACCGGTACTTGTTCCAGTCGAGTAGAAATATTAGACAATTTTTTAGTGCTGTACTTTATATTCGGGTATTTCATAGGCCAAATATAATTATTTACAAAAAAATACCATAATACCCTAAATGTTTTTGGGAAAATATCCTGAAATCTCATGTATGTTTATATGTATTCTTGTTAGTCAGGTACTTATACGATTATCAATTTGTTGTGAGTATTATTCAATACCCACGGGTAAAGGAAAAAAGGAACCATCCAAAATTTTTTTTTTTCGGGTATTACCTGATATCGATTATTTAACATCGGCTTTGGTTCAGGTTGTTAGTTCTCCGTATTTTGTCCAGGCCTAAAGTGAACCAATTCTAGCTGAAGGAAAAAAGCAATGAAGACATAAAGAAAAACAAGAAAAGAAACAATAGCACGTGGGTATTGGGTGGAAAATCTCATTAAAACACTTCACTTTGCTCATATTCTTGAGCATGTGAAAGTCCGAGAGATGATAATGAATATTCTGGTGATAATATACTTTGATGCATGACAATATAGCTTTTTGGCACAAAGAAAATTATGGATAAAAATATAAACTTTTTACGGTTTTCTAAATAATAATATAAATAAAAATTATTATGATGAATTAATTATATTAAATTTTAAAATTGAATAGTTAAAATAAATTATTTATTCAACATTTAAAATATATAATTAATATAATAATTTATAATCTACAAAATCAAGAATATTTAAATTAAATGAGATAATAACAGTTCAATTTTTTGTGAATAACTGGATAAATATGATTTTATCCTCGCCTAAATTTATTTATTACCTACTGCTTATGGTGGGAGGAGTCGAGTGATTGATGCCAAAGTCATTAGCTGAAATCGTAACTAGTTCTCGACATAAAGCTGGATACCCAAAATTTCAAATATTACAAAAACTATTAACTAGTCTAGTCTTCCTAATCCTAATAGAGTTAAATTTACTAACCCAATTAATCATAGACTAGATAAGGCTTGCACATTTGGTCCAAAATAAATTATAATAAAAATAAAATAAAAAGAACCTTCTTTAAACTTTACCTTCCCACATGAATAAGGCTTAGGGAAAAGTCCACTAAAGAAAATCTAAGGCTTGGACGAGCCCTGTGCCAACAGTGCTGGTTCATGCTACTCTAGATTTTGATACATTGTAACTAACAAAATGACAGTAACACAGTTAAATTTGTAAGGATTTCATACCTTATATTAATAGAATATAAAGATTATGAAATGTTACAAATATAGTCAAAAAAAAAAATGCAAAAAAAAAATTAACAAAATTTATATGAAATTTATTCTAAACAACTCAAAATAATATTTACTGGATATAATATTTTGCTATAAATACATGAAATTTTCATTCGGTAGGCATCAATGACTCTTTCTCTCTCTCTCTCTTTCTCTCTCTTTCTCTCTCTCAGTCTCAAATATAACGAAATTGGCTAAGAAAAGTAAAGGTCAATGTAACTAACCTTCAAGTTACTTTAAATAAGAGAAAAGCTCGCTTTTGAAAAATGCTAGTGAACTATGCACATTTAATGCTCTAGAGATTGGTATAATTTTATGTTCGTCTTGTCAAAAAGTTTTCTCTTTTGATCATGCAAATGTTAAGACTATGATTAATCGACTCCTAAACAATAACCCTTTACCACTTACCAGCACAACAATGTGGACGTTAATGAAGTTTCGTCGAACTTTTACTGTTTAATTTTGAGGTGCATGTTGTTATGTTGGTGACGTGGTGGAGGGTTATTATTTAGTCATCAGTCAACCACATTTTCAACATTATTAATAGGGTTTCTTAAACTAAAAGATAATATTAGCATTATTTTATTTTGTTTGCCTTTAGTTCTTTGTAATGTTATAATTTTTTTAAGTAATTGTCAAGAACCTTATTGTGAGTTCAAAATTCTTTGTAGCCTTTCGGGTATAAGACTTTTATAACCGTATAGCAACCGCATATATTTTGGTTTGGGTTCAGATTGGTTCGGTTCCATTGTTCTGTACCCATTTGGAAGCAAATATAATTCGGCTCGATTTTGCTACCGGTACTTGTTCCAGTCGAGTAGAAATATTAGACAATTTTTTAGTGCTGTACTTTATATTCGGGTATTTCATAGGCCAAATATAATTATTTACAAAAAAATACCATAATACCCTAAATGTTTTTGGGAAAATATCCTGAAATCTCATGTATGTTTATATGTATTCTTGTTAGTCAGGTACTTATACGATTATCAATTTGTTGTGAGTATTATTCAATACCCACGGGTAAAGGAAAAAAGGAACCATCCAAAATTTTTTTTTTTCGGGTATTACCTGATATCGATTATTTAACATCGGCTTTGGTTCAGGTTGTTAGTTCTCCGTATTTTGTCCAGGCCTAAAGTGAACCAATTCTAGCTGAAGGAAAAAAGCAATGAAGACATAAAGAAAAACAAGAAAAGAAACAATAGCACGTGGGTATTGGGTGGAAAATCTCATTAAAACACTTCACTTTGCTCATATTCTTGAGCATGTGAAAGTCCGAGAGATGATAATGAATATTCTGGTGATAATATACTTTGATGCATGACAATATAGCTTTTTGGCACAAAGAAAATTATGGATAAAAATATAAACTTTTTACGGTTTTCTAAATAATAATATAAATAAAAATTATTATGATGAATTAATTATATTAAATTTTAAAATTGAATAGTTAAAATAAATTATTTATTCAACATTTAAAATATATAATTAATATAATAATTTATAATCTACAAAATCAAGAATATTTAAATTAAATGAGATAATAACAGTTCAATTTTTTGTGAATAACTGGATAAATATGATTTTATCCTCGCCTAAATTTATTTATTACCTACTGCTTATGGTGGGAGGAGTTGAGTGATTGATGCCAAAGTCATTAGCTGAAATCGTAACTAGTTCTCGACATAAAGCTGGATACCCAAAATTTCAAATATTACAAAAACTATTAACTAGTCTAGTCTTCCTAATCCTAATAGAGTTAAATTTACTAACCCAATTAATCATAGACTAGATAAGGCTTGCACATTTGGTCCAAAATAAATTATAATAAAAATAAAATAAAAAGAACCTTCTTTAAACTTTACCTTCCCACATGAATAAGGCTTAGGGAAAAGTCCACTAAAGAAAATCTAAGGCTTGGACGAGCCCTGTGCCAACAGTGCTGGTTCATGCTACTCTAGATTTTGATACATTGTAACTAACAAAATGACAGTAACACAGTTAAATTTGTAAGGATTTTATACCTTATATCAATAGAATATAAAGATTATGAAATGTTACAAATATAGTCAAAAAATAAAATGCAAAAAAAAAATTAACAAAATTTATATGAAATTTATTCTAAACAACTCAAAATAATATTTACTGGATATAATATTTTGCTATAAATACATGAAATTTTCATTCGGTAGGCATCAATGACTCTTTCTCTCTCTCTCTCTTTCTCTCTCTTTCTCTCTCTCAGTCTCAAATATAACGAAATTGGCTAAGAAAAGTAAAGGTCAATGTAACTAACCTTCAAGTTACTTTAAATAAGAGAAAAGCTCGCTTTTGAAAAAGGCTAGTGAACTATGCACATTTAATGCTCTAGAGATTGGTATAATTTTATGTTCGTCTTGTCAAAAAGTTTTCTCTTTTGATCATGCAAATGTTAAGACTATGATTAATCGACTCCTAAACAATAACCCTTTACCACTTACCAGCACAACAATGTGGACGTTAATGAAGTTTCGTCGAACTTTTACTGTTTAATTTTGAGGTGCATGTTGTTATGTTGGTGACGTGGTGGAGGGTTATTATTTAGTCATCAGTCAACCACATTTTCAACATTATTAATAGGGTTTCTTAAACTAAAAGATAATATTAGCATTATTTTATTTTGTTTGCCTTTAGTTCTTTGTAATGTTATAATTTTTTTAAGTAATTGTCAAGAACCTTATTGTGAGTTCAAAATTCTTTGTAGCCTTTCGGGTATAAGACTTTTATAACCGTATAGCAACCGCATATATTTTGGTTTGGGTTCAGATTGGTTCGGTTCCATTGTTCTGTACCCATTTGGAAGCAAATATAATTCGGCTCGATTTTGCTACCGGTACTTGTTCCAGTCGAGTAGAAATATTAGACAATTTTTTAGTGCTGTACTTTATATTCGGGTATTTCATAGGCCAAATATAATTATTTACAAAAAAATACCATAATACCCTAAATGTTTTTGGGAAAATATCCTAAAATCTCATGTATGTTTATATGTATTCTTGTTAGTCAGGTACTTATACGATTATCAATTTGTTGTGAGTATTACTCAATACCCACGGGTAAAGGAAAAAAGGAACCATCCAAAATTTTTTTTTTCGGGTACTACCTGATATCGATTATTTAACATCGGCTTTGGTTCAGGTTGTTAGTTCTCCGTATTTTGTCCAGGCCTAAAGTGAACCAATTCTAGCTGAAGGAAAAAAGCAATGAAGACATAAAGAAAAACAAGAAAAGAAACAATAGCACGTGGGTATTGGGTGGAAAATCTCATTAAACACTTCACTTTGCTCATATTCTTGAGCATGTGAAAGTTCGAGAGATGATAATGAATATTCTGGTGATAATATACTTTGATGCATGACAATATAGCTTTTTGGCACAAAGAAAATTATGGATAAAAATATAAACTTTTTACGGTTTTCTAAATAATAATATAAATAAAAATTATTATGATGAATTAATTATATTAAATTTTAAAATTGAATAGTTAAAATAAATTATTTATTGGGCATACTAGTCTTTTCTATTATCAAATGATATCTGTTTTATTTGCAGTGATTGTAGAAATTCCATTTTCCCTAAGATTAGGATCCTCTTTCGAAGGAAAACAATTAAAAAAATCTGATAATTTACAATCAATTCATTCAATATTTCCCTTTTTAGAAGACAAATTATCACATTTTAATTATGTGTTAGATTTACAAATACCTTACCCCATCCATCTAGAAATCTTGGTTCAAACCCTACGTTACCGGGTAAAAGATGCTTCTTCTTTGCATTTTTTTCGGTTCTGTCTATACGAGTATTGCAATTGGAAGAATTTTTATATAAAAAAAAAAGCAATTTTGAATCCAAGATTTTTCTTGTTCTTATATAATTCTCATATATGTGAATACGAATCCATATTTTTTTTTCTACGCAAGCGGTCTTCGCATTTACGATCAACATCTTATGAAGTCCTTTTTGAGCGAATATTATTCTATGGAAAAATACAACATTTTTTAAAAGTTTTTGTTAATAATTTTCCGGCGATCCTAGGGTTGCTCAAGGATCCTTTCATACATTATGTTAGATATCACGGAAGATGCATTCTGGCAACAAAGGATACGCCGCTTCTGATGAATAAATGGAAATATTTTTTTGTTAATTTATGGCAATGTTATTTTTCCGTATGGTTTCAATCGCAAAAGGTCAATATAAATCAATTATCTAAAGATAATTTAGAGTTTCTGGGTTATTTGTCAAGTTTGCGATTAAACCCTTTAGTGGTACGTAGTCAAATGCTAGAAAACTCATTTCTAATAGATAATGTTAGAATAGAATTGGATACAAAAATTCCAATTTCTTCTATTAGTCGATCATTGGCTAAAGATAAATTTTGTAATGTATTAGGGCATCCCATTAGTAAAGCGACCTGGACGGATTCATCAGATTCTGATATTCTCAACCGATTTGTGCGTATATGCAGAAATATTTCTCATTATTACAGCGGATCTTCAAAAAAAAATCATTTGTATCGAATAAAATATATACTTCGTCAAAGTTGTGTTAAAACTTTGGCTCGTAAACACAAAAGTACTGTACGGGCTTTTTTAAAAAGGTTGGGCTCGGGTTTATTGGAAGAATTCCTTACGGGGGAAGACCAAATTCTTTCTTTAATCTTCCCAAGAAGTTATTATGCTTCTAAAAGATTATATCGAGTGCGAATTTGGTATTTGGATATTCTTTATCTTAATGATTTGGTCAATCATGAATAATTGGGTTCTGAGACCTCATAAATTAAATCGAAATTTATCATAATTTATGCAGAGATAACAAATAAATTCTTTTCTATTATCAAAAGTCATTTATTTCTATTATTAAATGTTCATACAGTAAGACTAAGATGAAATTTACTGAGTATTGAATTCGGAGTCCTATTTATAAGGAACCAAAGAAACTTAGTTTTCTATGTATACATAGAGAAAGCTGTGTGCAATGAAAAATGCAAGCACGGTTTGGGGAGGGGTTTTTTACCTTTTTTTTTTTCATTTTAACAAGGAAATTATCTACTCCATCCGACTAGTTCCGGGTTCGAGTCCCGGGCAACCCACTATTTTATTTATATAGAGTATATAGATTCGCTTATAATTTATCTCATCGATAAAAAAAAATGATTATGAATCTAAACTAAAAGGATCTTATCCATTTTAGATTGGTTGACATGGCTATATAAGTCATGTTATACTGTTCAATAACAAGCTCTCAATTATCTACTTATAGTTTTAGAGAATTTGTGTGCTTGGGAGTCCCTGATGATTAAATAAACCAAGGATTTTACCATGACTGCAATTTTAGAGAGACGCGAAACCGAAAGCCTATGGGGTCGCTTCTGTAACTGGATAACCAGCACCGAAAACCGTCTTTACATTGGATGGTTTGGTGTTTTGATGATCCCTACCTTATTGACCGCAACTTCCGTTTTTATTATCGCATTCATTGCTGCTCCTCCAGTAGATATTGATGGTATTCGTGAACCTGTTTCTGGATCTCTTCTTTACGGAAACAATATTATTTCAGGTGCCATTATTCCTACTTCTGCAGCTATTGGTTTGCACTTTTACCCGATCTGGGAAGCTGCATCCGTTGATGAATGGCTTTACAACGGTGGTCCTTATGAACTAATTGTTCTACACTTTTTACTTGGCGTAGCTTGTTATATGGGTCGTGAGTGGGAACTTAGTTTCCGTCTGGGTATGCGTCCTTGGATTGCTGTTGCATATTCAGCTCCTGTTGCAGCTGCTACTGCTGTTTTCTTGATCTATCCAATTGGTCAGGGAAGTTTTTCTGATGGTATGCCTCTAGGAATCTCTGGTACTTTCAACTTTATGATTGTATTCCAGGCTGAGCACAACATTCTTATGCACCCATTTCACATGTTAGGTGTAGCTGGTGTATTCGGCGGTTCCCTATTTAGTGCTATGCATGGTTCCTTGGTAACTTCTAGTTTGATCAGGGAAACCACAGAAAATGAATCTGCTAATGAAGGTTACAGATTCGGTCAAGAAGAAGAAACTTACAACATTGTTGCTGCTCATGGTTATTTTGGTCGATTGATCTTCCAATATGCTAGTTTCAACAACTCTCGTTCTTTACATTTCTTCTTAGCGGCTTGGCCGGTAGTAGGTATTTGGTTTACTGCTTTAGGTATTAGTACTATGGCTTTCAACCTAAATGGTTTCAATTTCAACCAATCAGTAGTTGATAGTCAAGGACGTGTTATTAATACTTGGGCTGATATTATTAACCGTGCTAACCTTGGTATGGAAGTTATGCATGAACGTAATGCTCACAACTTCCCTCTAGACCTAGCTGCTGTTGAGGCTCCATCTACAAATGGATAATTCTTTAGTGTTAGTCTAGACCTAGTTTAGTAATAGTAAAAAACGAGCAATATAAGCCTTCTTTAAATTAAAAGAAGGCTTATATTGCTCATTTTTTTTCTGTAAAAATGAGCAAATTTTTTTTTAGTATCATATTTTTCTTTGTGTTTTTATTTTAGACAATACAAAAAAGATTATATACTAGGGGCGGATGTAGCCAAGTGGATTAAGGCAGTGGATTGTGAATTCACCATCGCGGGTTCAATTCCCGTCGTTCGCCCGTTATGCCCGGGACCAAGTTATTATGATTTCTTTTTCCGCCTTTGTATTAAGCTTTTCTATTTTTCTTAATAAATGCTTTGCTACAAAAGGATTTTTTTTTAGTGAACGTGTCACAGTTAATTAACTCCTATTTTTTTTAAGACGAAGAAAGAAATTCTATTTTCTCTCCTATTTACTACGGCGACGAAGAATCAAAGTCTCACTATATTTTTTCCTTTTTCTAGTTCTTCTTCCAAGTGCAGGATAACCCCAGGGAGTTACGGGTTTTTTTCTACCAATTGGAGCCCTCCCTTCACCACCTCCATGGGGATGGTCGACAGGGTTCATAACTACTCCTCTTACTACAGGACGTTTACCTAGCCAACATTTCGATCCGGCTCTACCCAAACTTTTCTGGTTTACCCCAACATTTCCCACTTGTCCGACTGTTGCTGAGCAGTTTTTGGATATCAAACGGACCTCTCCAGAAGGTAATTTTAATGTGGCCGATTTCCCCTCTTTTGCAATCAGTTTCGCTACAGCACCCGCTGCTCTAGCTAATTGTCCCCCCTTTCCAAGTGTGATTTCTATATTATGTATGGCCGTGCCTAAGGGCATATCGGTTGAAGTAGATTCTTCTTT